>VUYV01000016.1:2100661-2123161 GCA_008711295.1 Anarhynchus alexandrinus | reverse complement strand
GAAGACAGTAAGAGTATCACGCTGAACTGGTGCTTTGCCACTGAGAGCTGACATTGTTTGCGGCTGCCTCCCGTCTCGTGTAGCATCTTAAGGTGCTGGCAGGCAGCTTGCGACCGCGGCACTGCAAAGTCTCCCTTGAGTCTGCCAGCATGCACTTGTGCTGCTGTGGTGCAATTGTGGTCCAGCTGGGACAGGTCAGCTTGCAGTCTAAAACCTTGATTCAGTGTTTGAGTAACATTAAGCATTTGAGGAGTCCCATTCATTTTTGAGTGCTTCAGAGGGTCAGAGCCTAACTATGCTGATCTTACTCTGGTCCTGATTTCCAAGTGTTCAAAATGGGAATAGCCTTTTTCTTCCTTTCCGTCCATGTCTTCCTTTTCATCCTGCTTGAGTAAACCTTTTCTGTGTGTTTGTTTGCCTGTCAGTGTGAATATCTGATTTGAGCGTGTGTGCATGTGTATGTATGCATCTGAGCTACTTTGTAAAGAAAAGCTAGATCTAGAAGATGTGTTGGCATCTAGTTTTTAAAGTAGTTACTCCCTGTTCATTCTTCTGCTTGTCAGAGTGAGTCCCATAGCTGAGGACCTGCTACTGTGATACTTTCTTTTCTACTCACCCCTCATTCTCACTTTTCTCCAGAAAAGTAAGCAATCTTAAAGGGAAATGTTATTCTTTGTTGCATCCTAAATATATGCTGAGTGAGACCCCATTTCCTTCATACTTCAGTTTTCTCGAGAAGGAAATGCAGGTGTGTGAAGGAGAGAGAGCTGCGGTGTACTGCGGCCAGTCTCCCATCCAGCAGTTTTGGAAGCAGGACCACATCACCTCTCCCTTGCAGACTAGGTATTGTCTCTGCTGGTGAAGGCCAGTCTCACAGACTACAGTTGGCCTCTTCCAGCATAAGACTTTCATATATGCTAAGTTTATGGCAGGGGGAAATCAGTGCAGAAAGAAGAGTGCTCAGTGTGTGCTCCACAGGGTGTTAACATCTGTGATATATATGCTTGCCCTCGTTCAGTGAGTGCGGCTTCATTCCTAATTAAGAATTGCAGTAATCAGCCAAGAGGCTTATTGTGTGAAGTTGAGGAGCCAAAAGTATTTGTGAATTCAGTTCAGATTCAATAGATTTTTTTCACCCACCCTAGAAATGTTTCATTTCTACATTTTGCAACAAAGTGCTTTCATTTTGTAACAAATCTAATTTCCTTCTTAGAGTGTGAAATGGTAATTTTGTTTTGCTGTAAAGACTATTCTTGGGTTGATCCAAGCCACTAGTATTGTTGTGAGGTTTTTTTGAAGTTTGGTTGTCAGCTTGAAAAAATTAACTATTTGTATAGTTGGTTACATGAGACCGATCAACAGCTCTGGGTCCGTATCTGAGATCAGTGTCTCTTGCCAAGAAACAGGATCAACTGATGAGACTGGACAGCCTCCCTGCATTTATTTTGCCATGGGCAAAATGATGTATCCAGTATGTTCCTTACAAAGCTTTGTCTTTGCTGGCCATGGGGTCAGAAAGGGTACATATAAGGTAATGGTTTGCTGGTTTGTTTAGAACCAGTTTATAATTTACTTTTATAACTTCTCTAAGTACTTCTATAACTTTTTACAACTATTTCAGTTCCACTTGTTTTTTATGGGTCAAAAAATTCACCAAATTCCAGAACAATTTTTTTTTTGTGTGTGTGTGTGTCTGGAGCCTCAGAGAAGTCTCTGAGCCAGTGCCCCTAAATAACATGTTGCTGGAGGTTTAGATGTTGTGTGCAACCTAGAAATGAGAGAAATCATGACCTATTTAGGAGATATTAACCCATCAGGGATACCATTCCAAACAAATATGATTTATAAAGTGTGATTACACTGCTGCTACAGCATCATCCGGCAACTCAATTAGAAATGCAGAAGATGCTGTTTGAAAGCCCGTTTTGGTCAATGAAAAGATGCCATCAGTGTCAATGGTGTGTTAGACCAAACCCTATGGAAAGGAATCCATTATCCAGGGGTGACCTTTTTCTTTGAACTGAAACAAAAATGTGCCAATCTTAGATCCAAAACCTGAGGAATGTGATGTGATTCTAGTGTGTTTGTGTTTGTTGTTGTATTTACACTAGTGCATTTCATACCTAAAGAGAATTCTTCATTGTAGTTCAGCCATTTACTTTACACTAGAGTTTGGATTTAAACCTTGACCTTCTGTGGTATCACTCAACCTGACTAAAATAAAATACCTTAGGCTGTTTTCTTCCCTTTCTCAATGCCCAAATGGGCACTGTGGATTATGCCTAAGGTTTCTGCCCTCCTGCTGTGGACTATTATGGCATGGTCGTCTTTGTACAAGAATCCTTTATATGTAGCATTTTCATCTTCATCGTCTCGATACACACACACGTGTGTGTGTGTGTGTATATATATCTATATATGTATTCTTGGAGGTGCTTCAGCTTTTTTTTCTTTTTTCCCCGATCATCTGGAATTATTTTCTCAAGCCTTCTGTAAGGGTGAGTCACTTTGTGCTTCTCATCTGAGCTTGTCAAATTTTGCTATAGAAATAGATAGTACTTGGCCAATTTTACACTCCTCTTCTTTTAGCTTTGTTTCTACTACTTGCAAGTGCTCTCAAATGCATGCCCACTAAAAGAAGGTCCTTCCTAGTTTAGATCTCTTTTGATTAGTATCTTGCGATTTCAAGATAATTTTTGAAGGCTGAGCAATGCTGTACACAATATTGTTTATTCTTAAGTTTCCTACGTGTATTCTACAGTCTGTTGATGAGTGCTGACCCAGAGTTACAGCTGCAAAATGGTTTGCAAGTATAACAATTAGAAGTATTTCCTTTTCATTCTTAACATTGTGCTACATGAGCCCAGACAATGATGGTTTCAGCTACGGGAGGGCTCCACGAATATGTAATAGTAGATGCTAGCGTAGAAAGCTAATTCTTGGCTCACTCATGTGTTCTGCATTTTAGGCCCTTTATGCATTTTTTTTGGATTAAACAATGACACCCACCTATGCCGCAGTGTTATCTTTCCCATGGGCACTTTTTTATACCGGCAGTCTGGTGGAAGGAGGTATTTCCAAAGGTCATCATGCAAGCTAATGAACTATTTTAAATGAGATGATGTTGAATTTCTCTCTCTTAAAATTTGCTTTTATCCATATGTTTTTTGTGTCTTGAAGCAAGTCATTGTACAACATTCGTATTCATAGATGCCTTGAAACAGGTATCTCCTGCCACCTTCACGTTCTTGTTTTTGTCTATATGTGCCTGTATATTTTTCTTTGTACCATTTTTGACAAAAATAACACAACTTTTTAAGATGGAAGCTTATTTTACCTGCCTGACACCTTGCCCTTCATACTGGTTATCTATATATTATTCCACACTTGCTGCTTCATGTATTGCACACAAATGTGGTCTCTGCCATTTGCTTACCCTTGTATTCTCTCTGCATGCCTTGGTATGCCTTCTAATTAGATGCACTTCTGTTCTTTCATTGCTTGTTAACCCTTTCTTTTGAGAAGCAGTTTGCCTTAGCCCTGCAAATACCCTCTGTTTTTTCCAAAGTCAAGTCCATTTCCCTCAGTAACCTTGATTTCACCAGCTATCAGTTATACCACAAATAATTCAGCCTCTAATTAGTCCATCTGTTAACTATTCAAGTACACATGACTTATCTTTATTATGTAACATAATGGTCAGTTTTCTTACCTGCTAGTGTTATTTTGGTATGAAAAATATGTTTTTCTACTGATGACATTCCCATGTTGCCAATGTGCCCCCAATAGAATATATTGCAGATTACATGGTTTTATAGTCTGTGCCAAGGAAAGTGATAAGGATTTCAACCTCTCTGATTTTTTTTTTCTGCGATTGTTATTGCAGAGGCTTTGTAGTTACCCACTCTTTTTCTTTGCCAGATTTTCTTCACCTTAGAGAGGTTGATGCTAACAAACTTTTATGGAAAAAAAGATTTACCTCTGATAACCAAGGCAGAATAATTTTGACCTTAATTTCCTATTGCCAGTGGTATGAGCCAAGGTTAGATTTCTGTCGTATCATGAGTGTTGGTATTAATCGACCACTTGAAATACACAACCTACATTTTCTGATATGGCATAGAGCTGAGAAATTTTCGTCCATTCAAGACTGTCACAATCTAGAGGACTAAAATTTATTGGTCATCAACAGTACTGTGACAAATCTTCAAGGTTCTTAATTAATTTTCAGGGAGTTTTTTGTTTCTGTTTTTCTACAATATTTGTCATTATTTCGGAAAAACCCTGTGTGTTCTGGAAGAATGCATTTAAGATTTGGTTTCCTTGGGACACAAGAGTGAGAATGGATAAATGCAAACCATAGCAGCATTACTAGACTGTGGCTATCATGTGTGTGCTCACAAGCTTTATAGGAGTTCAGCTTATTTTGACCCAGAACAACTATCGTATGCCTGATATCTCTTTATTATTACATTGTCCCTACAAAATGGGGAAAATTTATCTAGACCCAGAAGAAATTTCTCTTTTTGCATTTCATTAAAGACTGCAATTCTGTGAAGACTTATTCTACAATTTTATTTTCATGGGCTCAGAATTGAGCTGAAACCATGTGTCGTTGAAGGTCTCATGGTTTCTCAACTCATGGAGAGATTTCAAGCAACTCAGCTAGCAGTAATAGGTTTCTTAGAAACTGGACAAGAATCTTTTGAATTTTACTTATGTAAAAACTCCATTGTAATTTGTTACAAGTCTGTCACCTACTTCGAAAACTCTAAGATTATACCCTCCGTGCAGAATTTCACACAGCTATTTTTAATGCTGTCCTCCGAGTTCCGTGTAGACTTCTTACAAGCTGGCCAACAATTACGGCAAGATGTTGTTCGATGTTATCTTTAAATCTACTTTATTTCTTCCACAATTTAGTGAGTCCCAAAAGTTCTTTGATGGGACAGAGAAGAATTAATGCCAAAGTTGAATGAGTTACAGCCGCTACCACCTAATTAAAATGATTTTGTGCCAGTTGCTTTTGTTGGGTAGGATCCACACATAATATAATTTTAATCCTGTTTATATACACTCCTGGGACAGATTTGAGATCAGCGTTGCCATTTAAGTGAGGTTAATCAAGCATACTGTATGCAGCTTTTGTTTCTCTATTGTGTGAAAGGTGACTACAGCTGATGGGATCCTGACTGGCCGTTCACTGCGAAAACCACTACTTTCTTGTTAACAGAGTGTCTGATCATTAACCTAACCCCAGCCCCGGTGACTCTTTCTGCCTGGTCCTTGGAACTGTACAGCTGTTGTTATTCACAGAGGAGCTTATAGTTATGAACTGGGTTGTACTGGCAGCGGATACGTGACTGTACAGAGGGTAGAAAACAAGTGAAAAATAATTACATCTTCCCTAAAAACAAACACTATTTTTTGTATTCTTGGTGCGTTTTATGTATATATAAAGGACATTATGGCAAAATGAAAAAGACCCTCATAAAAATCCTTCTTGAAAAGTATTGTTGCTGACAGCCGTGACCTCTGTGAGTCTGCATGTTTACCCATAATTCATAATTAACAAAGACATTAGAACTGCCACTAGAGGATTCTGGGCTTTATTTCTTTCTAACTGGGCAGTACTAATGCTGGAAGTGCTCCCAATTCAGTGATTTAACATTTCAGGAAATCTTGGAGAGGCAGCAGAAGCCTCCTTATATAGTTCATACTCTGGGACTGTGGTTATACAGATATGGCTGAGATAATTATTCAGCTCTTGTTATTGCTGTAGTTCTGCACCTGATCCCTGAGCCATTAGAGCACTCTGCAGGTTATTACAACTATCAAACATCAAGGTCTCTTTTCTAGTCTCTCGACTATGTGGTTATCATTTTACTTCTTTTAAATCCTCCATCTGCGGAGAAAGCTTCTGTGCTCTAACTTAGAGATCTGCTAACGCGCTTTTTTTTTTTTTATGACTTCCCAAATGAGGCCCTTTTCTTACCAGCACATTAACATAAAAATATAAACTTAGAGTTTCTCCACTTGTGTTGTTTTTATTTTCTCCCTTTTGTTGATTTCTTCTTCAAGACACTGTGTGCCTACACTTTAATCTCTGTAGAAAATGAGCACAGAGAGGTGAGGGTCTTCAGAACCATGAAACCCCACAAAATCTTCCCAGGATAATATAGTTTCTGATGGTGGGTTAAGTTAGTGTTGATGTTTAGCTGATACACTTCTTTGCTTTAGATACATTTTTACTTTATTGCTGCTTTTAAAGCTGGACAAAAATGGAATGAAAATGGAACAGTACCTTTAAGTGAGGCTTTGACTCTCACTGTACTTAAAGATTCATTACTTTGTGTGCTGTAGGTGGGTAGTCCTCAGTTAGCATTTAAGATGGCGAAGCTTGTTGGAAAAAAATCTTTGCTGTATATGATAATATCAGTCTATTGTCACCTGGCTTTCACCAATTACCTAAAAACAAAATAAAAAATATGATGAAAATCATGTAGGTCTGAATATCCTAGTCCTTCTTTTAGGTATTCAGGGTGCAGGCATTCACTCAGATGATGATATTTAAGGTAATTTTGTAAAGTAAAAGCCTAGAGGAGACCTCTGTGGGCTGCATCATAAGGGAAAACAAGGAGCTAATGCTGCTTTATGCACTAGGGAGCTCAGCTTTTTGAAATCTATGTTTTGCATTATATCAACAAAACACCTGCAAAAGGCATTCCAGCAGCACCAGGCAAACTGATAAGGGATCTAATCCACCAAGAGTCAGGGGCAGTCGCAAACAGTATGGCAAAAGGAGGAAACATATGGTTGCCTTACTTAATATTGCTGTACCACCGTCCCACAACATATTCCCCTAAATGGGCATTAGCTTTATTGGTAGATGAGAAGGATGTGGAATGCAGGAGAAAATAAAAACATGGTATGTGTGGGGGGTTGTATTTTTTTAAACACAATGTGTAATTTAACAGATATATAATTTATGTTAGACAGAGGAATAGATGTATATGCATATTATACTATTTTTAAAATCATAGATATTAGTAAGTGTCTCAGGAAAGCTGTGGGTTGATCTAATGAAAGCAAACGGTAATTATGCTTTGACTTCTGCTTTACTTGTTCTCTGGTTATTCTTATGTGTTTTTACTGTCTCCTCTGCATGGCCTTGCATGAGAATAGCACTTTTACACCAACTCTTTTTTAAGGTTTCTCTGCAGCAAAATCTAGTATTTTGGCTTTAAAAACCTCCACAGTTTCTCCGAATGTGTTTTATATTCCATAAGTGTGACGTTAAAATAAATGGAATTTACCCATCAGATGTTGGGAGGGACTTGAATGTTCTCTTATATTGGGATAACCCTCTGAAATATACAGAGATATATAAAGTAAGGATGTATCTGACCAGTGGAACTGGTTAAAAATGGTAAAAGTACGTGGGTTTTAAGACTGAATGACCCATTAATATTTTCTCTTCACTTTTAGGAGCTACAAGAAAAGGCAACTTTTAAACTTTTTTTTTTTTTAAATGAGACCATTGATTAAGCTTTAAAATTACTGTGGCTGATTAACTGTAAGAGTGAATTATTCATGCACACAATTGCAACCAACTGTATTGCAGGCCACCAATAGTCTTTTAACTTAGATAGCTATGTTAAAAAAAAATTCGAAACATTCTTATGTTTCAGGTGGCTAAAGCTCTCTCTTGTGTTGATCCTAGGACCTACATGTGCACATACAAGATTCTTTTTTTTAAATTCTTCTGTTGTAAATATACAACACTGTTTGCAGAATTCCCCACTAAGACTTTTGATGAAAGTACACAACTAGGGAAATAAAGGTAATTTACTTAGCTTTTTTTTATTACTGGCTTTCTTAAAGATAGATTAATTAGGAATTAGTATCAAAACAAATAAGAGCAGAAAGAAAAGTCTTTGGCAACAGCACTGAAAAGATAAGCATTGTCACCCTTTATAGAGAGTCCTGTTTTTCTACATAGCTTTCTCTTGCTTAAAACTGATGTGTGCTTGCCGCTTCAAAGCCATAGTCTTACAATTTCATGCTTATGTGAAATGTTTATGTTTCATGCTTTAGGACAGATATAAGAATTTACTTTGGCCTTGGGATGAAATAATCAGCGCCTAGTTTTCTTTAATCACTGTATTTAAATAATAATAACTAGATTGATGATGTTTATTAGCTTATAACTTGCTTTGGAATGTGAACCACATCAATCAGAAAATGGGTCATGAACTAATTTTCAGGTATTGAATATTATACTAGAAGCCTTGTTATGATGATTCTCATAAAAGGTGAATAATGGGAAATTGATAGAAATGGTTAATTATGCATTTTTACTTTGTTTTAGGACCACCGCAGTAAAACATATTGGGATGTCAGAGTTATTGTGTGGATCTGACAAAAGACTTCTTGCTTCCCTGTGCCATCATCACTTCATCATGTTTGGAGGCATGTGCTGCTGTGAATGACACCCTGTGGTGCTCCAGTACCTTTGGAACAAAGGTGACTTCACTTTAATAGTTTTTCTTTTCAAGACAGAAATGCATACTGTGTTTATTCTGTGCCAGTGAGCAGCAATGGTGGGCTGCTCCAGGCAAGCAAGGAACTGAAGGTGACAGCAAGACTGGTAGGGGTGGTGGTCTCACGGATAAAGGGCACAGTCCCACAGTGCCAGAGCAAGCCAAGGTCAGGTTGGTCCAGTGATGGGAAAAGGTGATATCCGATGATGATAAGCAGTGTTAAGAACAGATCACCAGGCAAATCCACAGCAAAGTTGTCGGTCTGAGGTCAAGCCAGGAAGGCAAGTTAGTTTGGAATTGTCAAGGTATGTGGCCTGGCACAGTCACATCTGTGTCATAGCTGAGGTAAGGATGGAGGACAAGATCCAGACCTCCTGACCACAAACGCAGCTCCTATAAATACAGCAAAGAGGAGGAGGCCCTGGCAAGGCTTCTCAGAGCTCTTCCTCACACAGCTCTTTTTACAGCAGTCTGATCCAAGGTTACAGAGCCACAGCATATCTGAAATAGCATTAAACATAGGCAGCCAAATCTGGGATTTGGGGGCTGCATGTGCATGAAAGTATAGCATTACATGATTGGCCTTTTGGATAAATGGGACAGTTAAATACTAAATTCTTAGTTTCCTGTTTTGTAGTCCCTAAGCCTAACACTGAACTGGTGAACTTCAAATTAAAGGTAAATTGCATTCCTTAACTTTCAAAATGTTTTTGTGCACTTAGCCATACCAGCCCCTCTAGAGTCAGTGGGAAATGAGCGGCTAAATTCTTGTGAATGGTTTAGAAATGTAATGCGTTGAAAAACTGCAAACTAGCATGTTGTCCAGTACTCACTACTGCCTAGATAGACACCATACACTGAAAGGAAAAATATGCATGTACTTTTAATGGATATTTTATAGGACTATATTCTGTGCTATTCAAAACTCACATCAGCTTTCCAGTGAGTTGTACAGATGTTCATGATTGCCAGATTAAGCCTGTTATTTACCAGTTTAAGAAAGTTAACGAGCTTTAAAAACCTAGCAGTAGAAGATATTTACCTGACTACATGGAAACTCTTAGAGAGACCTGTCTTGCTAGTAGTTTTACCCATGGACAAGTGCCTGAATGTTTGCAAAATCAGACTGCAGGAGAATTGCTTTAGGCTATCAAGCAAAAGCTAAGAGAATATGTAACAAAACAATGTTTGCATGTATTTATCCTTCCATTTATATTGACTATAGTTCTGAGGTTTGACCCATATTTTATATGGGACTGCATTCAGCAATGTGTTCAGCATTATCTTCTGCTACAGAAGAGCTGGCAGGTGGGGATCATTCCAAATTGGGAAGGTTGCACTGGCAAAGGATGGGGCTGGAGGCTAGGAAAGAGATCAGGCAAGCAGCTCGAGGGAGGTGATCCTTCCCCTCTACTCTGCCCTGGTGAGGCCACATCTGGAGTATTGTGTCTAGTTCTGGGCTCCCCGGTTCAAGAAGGACAGGGAACTGCTGGATAGGGTCCAGCAAAGGGCTACAAAGATGATTAGGGGACTGGAGCATCTTTCTTATGAGGAAAGGCTGAGGAGCCAGCCTCTTTTCAGTGGTTCCTAATGACAGGACGAGGGGCAATGGGCACAAGTTGGAACATAGGAAGTTCCATTCAAATATACGGAAAAACTTTACAGCTAGGGTGACAGAGCACTGGCACAGGCTGCCCAGGGAGGTTTTGGAGTCCCCTTCTCTGGAGATTTTCAAGACCCGCCTGGATGCAGTCCTGAGTAATGTGCTCTAGGCAATCCTGCTTTGGCAGGGGAGTTGGACTAGATGATCTCTAGAGGTCCCTTCCAACTCTGAAAATTCCATGATTCCGTGAAGAGAAGACTGAGGGGGGATCTTATCAATACTTATAAATACTTAAAGGGAGGGTGCCAGGGGGATGGGAACAGTCTTTTCTGAGTGATGCCAAGTGATAGGACAAGAGGTAATGGGCACAAACTTGAACATAGGAAGTTCCATCTAAACATGAGGAGGAACTTCTTTACTTTGAGGGTGGCAGAGCACTGGCACAGGCTGCCCAGAGAGGTGGTGGAGTCTCCCACTCTGGAGACATTCAAAACCCGCCTGGATGCCGTCCTGTGCAACTTGCTGTAGGTGACCCTGCTCTGGCAGGGGGGTTGGACTAGGTGATCTCCAGAGGTCACTTCCAACCCTGACCATTCTGTGAGTCGATGGGTGTTTCCTGCGGAGCTGAAACTGCAAACTGTGTCTACATGTTCTGCCAAAATAACATTTCCTTGGGACTGAGCATCCTGCTGTGGTGCATTTCTCCTTGGTGACAAAAGGGAGTATGACTTCTTTATTAAAGGGGTGAGTTGAACACTCAACAAATTATTAACATACAAATATAATACTGGAAAAAAAAGAGGTCTAATTTTTAGGTAATGCAAAGTCACTACTACTGCAGGGTAGAGAAATCTCAGCTGAAATACACTGGCATGTACACCACAAAACCTAAATGAAAACCTTGGCCACATCCTTAGCTTGCTCCACTGCAATTGTCATTGCAACAAATATTTTATGTAAACTCACCCTCTACTTGGAGACCCTTGGGTAATTAGGTAATAGGAGATGGTGCTTTGGTTCTTCTTGTTGATTTCTGTTGCAGTTATACCTTAATGTCCATTGCTTTTCTCACCTTTCTGATAGGTTAGGAGCAACACCTTTTTTTTTTTTTGCCCCACAGAAAATATGTTTTAAAGAAGGTTAGATTTCACTTTGTATTCTTACATAGTAGTTGTTTAGTAATGTGAAAAGTCTCTATTCTGTTCTCTGGTTTAATGCATGTATGTCACTAGTGGTTAGGCGTGCAGTGATATATCCTTTTCCATTTCAAAAACATTGATCTAAGTCTCCTTCACTGAGAGGGATTTCTTTTTTTTCTTTTTTTTTTTTTTCTTTTCTCCCCCCCCAAATAAATCTTAATGAAACAATGTAACATTTCAGGTCAGTCCTGTAGGACCACTCTGGTCTCAGTGTAACCGCTGCTGCAGAGCATGGAAACTTGCTGGCACGGTATTGCAAAGTGACTCTGCAGGGGCTGGATGACTTCCAGCCAGCAATGAACCACAGCCAAGAAATGCCAATATGGATAATGCAAACAAGAGAGATTTGGGGCACATTTCGATTTAACCATCTGATTTAATTGACAGAATAAATGCACCTGTCATCGGGTAATATTCTTGTGATTAGTTTTGGCTGTGCTGATGAAACGATGTTAAAAGAATGTCAGAACAACCTGTCCTGGGACTCCTACAGGCGGTTTCAAGCTAAGGAAGGTCAGTTTTCAACTCTTCTTTCTCTCCTCCTTTGTGATTGCATGTGTCTTACTGAGACACAAAACAATTTATCTTGCATATTTTCCTTCTGCAGCCATTCTTATGGGTCCACAGGTCTAAACAAACACACTTAAGTGAAACGATAGCCTGTTCTTATACAGGCTTTGTTAAGGCCATTCTGTATTTGGAAGGAGATGCTACACAAGGTCACTGTTTGCCCATTTGTACATTGTCATTCAGAATTGGTGGCCTTTGTGGAAATGGCAACTTGTTTAAGAGCCAAAGTGTGGTGTGCACCAGAGCCTTTTGCCTCAAAAGTAGCTGGTTAGTAAGAAAAAGAGATTGGCTTCTGCAGCCCCGGGGACATACCCACCTTAATTTAATCTCCTGTATCAGGAAGCAGGAGTTGGTTCTGAGTAATGGCATGCCAGGGCCTCCTTTTGGCTAGGACTGGTGCCATTTCAGCGAGTGAAAAAGTAAGAGATGGGTTAATCAAAATTGTGTTTATTGCTACTGGATGCGGTGGGGTGCCTCTACGTGCAAACTGTGGATAAGGGCCATTTTGCTGGTACATGGTGAGGAAAAACTCTTGGTCTGAAACAGTAAATTGGCAAGCTGAACAAAGGTTTGGATAAAAGACAGATGAGGATCTCCATTTTATGGGAGAACTGTTCTACCGGAGGGGGAAGGGTCCTAAGAAGGAATTACACCTCCTCCATAGTACCTGCACTGACTTACGTTGCCACGTTGCATGAAGTAGTTGTGGCCACATGGCTGCACATCCCTCAGTACAGATGGAGCTGCATCTGTCCCTGTTTCAAAGGGGGAAATTGAGGACAAGGCAATTTAGTGACTTGCCAGAGGTCACAGCTAAGGTCTGTGACGGCACAGGGAATGAATCTAAATTCCTTCAGACCCTGGGCCTTATGCATAAGACAACACTTCTGTTAATAAAAATGAAATAATAGTAATTTTTCTTTTCAGCATCACACTTCTAGTGGTGTTTAATGTTCATTTTGGCTTACTTAAAAGCTTCACTTCAATATTTATTGGTTTTAAGCAGGATGTTAATATACTGAGAAAGCAACCTGAATGACAAACCTTCTTGAAAACTTGAATGTCCAGTTCGAACAGCCTCCCCATGAGCAGTTAGCACAGGCCACCCAAAACTGCTCCAGTGAAGTTAGATGCTTGGACATCTGCTTTTGTGGAAAGTTTCGTTCAAACTTAGTGCTTCACACTAAGATGGCTGAAGTAGCAGTGCCAGACAGGGATTTTGACTAGATAAATAAATTCAACATTTGAATATGTTTACGTGCTGAAATATAATTTGTGAAAAAACAAATTGTGTCTGATTGACAAGTTACAAATGTAGGGTGGGAAATGTAAGCTAACTTTCTCATGAACTGGATTGCAGAGCCAAAGGGAACAAAATGTAAAATATTTTTCTTTTGACTGAAGTAAAATCAGTTTATTCTTTAACTAAGTCCACATGAAAGGGATTGGAGACAAAGTGGCGAAACTAGAGATACTGTAAAGATTTGGACGCCATTAGTTTCCATTTTAGCTCCATGTTGCATGGGGTTTGAGGCTGTATTGGTTTGTTGCACAGGTGTGAATTTCATCTTGAGAGCAGAATTGCTGTACAAGTGCTCTTGAAGATACTTTTTTTTCTTTATCAGTTTTCTTAGCATAAACGTATGTTAGCTTCCAGATAGCACCAAAGTACTGCTTAAGTTCCAGTTAACCATGAAATTTGGGGTTGCACACAGTTTCACTCTCGCAGCTTAAATAAGGTTTTGATTTCAGCCCATTTACACACTGCATAATGAAACAAGTCAGGTAATGACCAGACACTAGAGAGTGCTCTCAGTTTGCTGATACCAGTGGGAATGCTGTGTGGGGTGGAGGTAGCGTGTGGTATGTGGTGCTGGGTTAGTAATATCACAGACAAAAATTGCTTTTGATGATGAGAGTGTTGTTAAAAATAATTTCTAAATTTCATTTGTAAGTCTTGGTTAAAGGAGTCTGTTTTCCTTAGTAAATGTCTACAAATGCTACACTGATGTAAGAAATGTTAAAGCAATATGTATTTGATAAGGTTTAGTCCAAACAGGTATGCAGTGGCTCCTGCATGTTCCTAGCATGTTATTCAGCAACAGATCTGGGCCACCAAGAAGGTCCTAGCTTAGGTTAGATGTGAGCATTTGTGCTCTCCTGCACAGTTTTGTTCCCATTGGCACCAACATAAAAACCTTTATTATGTATCACCAATGTGAAGACACCATTTTTTTCAGGAATAATTTTTATTTTCAGTCAGTGCTAGTGCTCCATCAAACATACACAAATGTCTCCTTTTAGGAAGCTTGGTTTAACTCTTAATTTTCCGTGACACTGCTTCCCACTGTATGTCCACTTACAGAGGATTGGAAATATTCAACTTGAGAGATATTTTCTTCTAATTTACATGAGAATATTTATCGGATATAATTGTATGGATTTCAGGGAGAGTATGTAAGGCAGGGTCTCTAAGATTTCAAAACAGCTCAGAAAAATGGGTCTGTGCATATTTTAGGTTTGAATTTGTCAGATTAAACACATTAAAATTCTATGAGAAGAAGAAACACTAAAATATCAATGTAAAATGAATTCAGCAGATTGTGCCACGGACAAGGCTCACAGGAAAAAAAGGGGAGAAACCAAAAACAAGTTTGAAGCTTCCACGTGGTTGGAAGCATGGCCACTTAACTCCTTCACCTGAACTTTGAAAATCAAATTCTAGGTTACCATGAAAAATGAGGAGAATGAGGAATATATGGTATCATTTAGAAATATATTGTAGCTTGTAAACATGGGAAGGATTGGGGGTTTTTTTCGGTAATCTTGGAGGGACTTGGTATTAAAGAGAGAATGCCTTAGTTTGGTTTTGAAAGTAAAACTGTTCAGCAAATAAAATGCAAATGATTTTTTCAGTTCCTCTTTGTCTAGTTTTTAACATTCTAGAAATAATAAACTGAAGCTTTCATGAAAAAGTTCTATTCCTGCTACCATCCCCAGCTTTAAGTTTCAGCTAACTCTTGAGTAGATGTGTCCTAGGTAACAGCGGCTTTCCTAAAGCTTTTAAGCACTCTTGAAGCGTTACAAGCATCATTATTGCAAAGTGGTTCTGGGTGATGGATGTGGGGCAGGATCACTTCCCTAGATTGGTTTCCTTTGCTTCCCCTAATCTGCTTCAACTTCCCTGTCGTGTGAACAACTTGCTTTTGCTACCAAAAGTGCAGTGCAGCTCATGAGTGAGTGGAGAGGAGGAAATTAGCTCCATGTGTGTGCAGATGTGGCGTTGAGTTGGTCTGAAAAAAGTCGGTGAGGATGGATCAGTTTTATTGCTACAAATTCACACTTGGAAGAGCATCACTTTTCCATGGCTGGTGGTAGGGGAGGGCTCTGAGGTAACCTAGGAAGCTGGGAGAACCTTCTGCTTCCAGGGAGAAAAATGGAGCATTTGGAGAAAGTAAAGAGACCTGATACTTATTTTACTCAATTCTGTTTCTACATAGGGTATTGGAAAAACAAAGTGACTTTTGATCCCAAGAACCGAAGTATAGCATAGAGTAAATGGGCTCAAATTCTATTAAGTTAATGAGCAATGTGCCTGCTGTCCTGGGGGTGGCTTTGGCACTAAGTCTTAATATTAATTCCCAGTTTCCATACAGCTATCCCACCGCATCATTAAACCTCACAGGAAATGCAAATACAAGTTGCCTGTCATTTATCAATGAAAATATTGTTTAACATTTGCAGTGTATACACAACCCATTATAAAACTCAGTGGTGCATGCTCAGAAGCAAAATGTATTACTGTAGATATCAGTAGATAACTATTTATAATTAATCCTGTAGGAATAGCAGTTCTAACAGTAAGAAACATCTAAACTAAATGGAGGGTGAAAATGCCTTAAGTTATTTCCATGGCTGTTTAGGCTACTGGTTTGGTCATTTCAGGGTCAGCCTTCATTCAGACAGAATAGAATAGAATTGAGCCAGTATTCATTGCCCAGCAAACGGTAAATACTCAGAGAGAAGAGGAGTCTTATTCCATAATCTAGTTTTTGCTATGCTGAATTAAAAAAATGTTTTGTTTAGGTTTGAGTGACTGTACAAATACAGCGGCTTTTGTTGCAGTACACCGTGTAGTCGAGAGTCCGGGTGAGGTCCAGCTAAACCAGCCCTGCAGCAGTGCCTGTCACAGGTATTTCAATCAGTTCTTCTGAAGAAAGAATTTTTAATTCTCCTTAATATTCACATCATCAATTGGGGAGAACCCTCATTTCCGTCTATTAGCATGGCTTCCACCTGTAGGACATGAAAAATTATCTGAATTGAATTCGTAAGTGATCTTCCTGAGAAATGACTGCATAATCGATTTTTAGCTGGAGAATACCTTACATTAATGACATTACTGGTCATTCTGCCTCTAATACTTAAACTGTCACCTCTACTTCTGTCTCTTCCGATGTTCTCTAATACAGCCCATTTTCTCCTCTTCTGAGCGTATATATGTAAATACATAGGCCTTTTACACCTGCTTCCTGATGACTGAGAATTTCCCAGACAGAGCTAAGTGACCTTTCTTAAAAGTATGGGGTGTTTCTTAGAAGTAAAATGCATCACATGGAAATTATTAACCCCAAAATACAGTCATATATATTACCGTATATGAGACTGGGGCAGGATCTCTTCTTGCAGTCCTGGGGCTGGGGGGGGGGGTTCCCAGGGACTACTGCAGTCGTGCTGTCTCAAAGTTGGTCTGAGCCTGGCAGGCAACCCCCCTGAGGGGTGACACCCTCAGGTAATATGACATTATATATATATGTAACATATATTTATTATATATTATATTTTGGATTTTTTTTTTAAAAAGAGTCTTGTTTCTAGGTTAATTTGATTCCTGACCATTTGTTGTTGATTATCAGATGTATGTTTCTCTCTGCCACTCTCTTTCTTTTAATGTAAAGGATAGTTCTTAAATATAAACTTGAAACAAATCATGGATGTAACTACCCTTTGCTGTCAATCTCTGGCGTGTGAAGACAGAATTCCAAACTAAAAAAAGTTTCAGACATAGAGGAAAAAACACAAATGACAAATAAGTTAAACTCTTGTGCACCTCTACAGGTGCAATCAAAAATATTAGAATAGCAGTAAACTTACAAAGATGGCAAAATGACTTGTGTTTACAGTGTTGTAAAGATCTGTCTTGTTGCTGACCTGTATTGGCCAGTGTCTGAAAGGCTGTTTTTCCATGTAGCGTTTCAGAGTCGTGCAGAGGTGGTTGCTGAATTGACTGTATATACAGCCTCTGACACCCCATCCTTCACTAGCAGGGAGCACTTGCAAGCCAAACTGAAGTTCACACACCCTTAGGGCTTTCCTAGAAACCCCTTGGTCTCTTGGTGCTTCAAGGTGGACACAACATGAATTGGCATTCAAAATTTGCTGCCACTTCTGTGTTCACTGGAGTGTATAAGAAACCCTTAAACTTAAGTTGTGTAATTCTTACCTTCTTCAAGTACTGTGCATGTCAACTATATCAGCTACTGTGCGGCTGGATCTCTGCCTTATCTTTCATCCTTTGCTAGTGAGAATGATTCAGGTGCCTAAACATACTGACTTAAGGCGCCTGAAACGTCTTCAAGGAATGACATGCAGTACAACACATGGTCTGTGTGTGACCTACCAGTGGTAACTTGCGGCAGACCAGACCTGCTAGGGGATTCAAAATCATAGAATCATAGAATCATAGAATGGTTTAGGTTGGAAAGGACCTTGAAGATCATCGAGTTCCAACCCCCCTGCCATAGGCAGGGACACCTCCCACTAGACCAGGTTGCCCAAGGCCACGTCCAGCCTGGCCTTGAACACCTCCAGGGATGGGGACTCAACAACCTCTCTGGGCAACCTGTTCCAGTGCCTCACCACCCTCAAAGTGAAAAACTTCTTCCTAATGTTCAATCTAAACCTGCCCTCTTCCAGTTTGAAGCCATTCCCCCTTGTCCTGTCACTACATGCCCTAGTAAAAAGTCCTTCCCCAGCTCTCCTGTAGGCCCCCTTTAGGTACTGAAAGGCCGCAATAAGATCTCCCCGGAGCCTTCTCTTCTCCAGGCTGAACAGCCCCAACTCCTTCAGCCTCTCCTCATAGGAGAGGTGCTCCAGCCCTCGGATCATCCTCGTGGCCCTCCTCTGGACACGCTCCAACAGGTCCATGTCCTTCTTATGTTGGGGACTCCAGAGCTGGACGCAGTACTCCAGGTGGGGTCTCACGAGAGTGGAGTAGAGGGGCAGAATCACCTCCCTCGCCCTGCTGGCCACACTTCTTTTGATGCAGCCCAGGATGCGGTTGGCCTTCTGGGCTGCGATCGCACATTGCTGGCTCATGTTGAGCTTCTCGTCGATCAGCACACCCAGGTCCTTCTCCTCAGTGCTGCTCTCCAGCCATTCCCCGCCCAACCTGTAATTGTGCTTGGGATTGCCCCGACCTAGATGTAAGACCTTGCATTTGGCCTTATTGAACTGCATGAGGTTGGCTTGGGCCCACCTCTCCAGCCTGTCCAGGTCCCTCTGGATGGCATCCCTCCCTTCCAGCGTGTCTACCTCGCCAAACAGCTTGGTATCATCGGCAAACTTGCTGAGGGTGCTCTCGACCCCACTGTCCATATCTCCTACAAAGATGTTGAACAGTACAGGTCCCAGCACCGACCCCTGAGGAACGCCACTTGTCACTGGTCTCCACTTGGACATCGAGCCGTTGACCGCAACTCTTTGAGTGCGACCGTCCAGCCAGTTCTTTATCCATCGAATGGTCCATTTGTCAAATCCATGTCTCTCCAATTTAGAGACCAGGATATCGTGTGGGACAGTGTCAAATGCCTTGCACAAGTCCAAGTAGATGACATCAGTCGATCTTCCTTTGTCCACCGCCGTTATGACCCCTTCGTAGAAGGCCACCAAATTAGTCAGGCATGATCTGCCCTTGGTGAAGCCATGCTGGCTGTCACCAATCACCTCTTTGATTTCTGTGTGCCTCAGCAGAGTTTCCAGGAGGATCTGCTCCATGATCTTGCCAGGCACAGAGGTGAGACTGACTGGCCTGTAGTTCCCCGGGTCTTCCTTATTTCCCTTTTTGAAAATGGGGGTTATGTTTCCCCTTTTCCAGTCATCAGGAACCTCGCCAGACTGCCACGACTTCTCAAATATGATGGCTAGTGGCTTAGCGACTTCATCTGCCAGTTCCCTCAGGACCCGCGGATGTATCTCATCAGGTCCCATGGACTTGTGCACCTTCAGGTTCCTCAGGTGGTCCCGCACTTGATCTTCTTCTACAGTGGGCGGTTCTCCATTTTCCCAATCCTGGCTTTTGCATTCTGCATCACGGGCAGTGTGGCTGCAGTCCTTGCCAGTGAAGACTGAGGCAAAAAAGTCATTGAGTACCTCAGCCTTGTCTCTATCCCGGGTAACCAGTTCTTGTGTTACCTTCCGGAGAGGGCCCACAGTTTCCCTAGTGTTTCTTTTCTCGCTGACGTATTTAAAGAAAGATTTCTTGTTTGTCTTAATATCCCTTGCCAGATCCAGTTCCATCTGGGCTTTGGCTTGTCTAACCCGATCCCTGGCTGCTCGGACCATTCCCCTGTATTCCTCCCAGGCTACCCGCCCCTGTTTCCACTCCCTGTAGGCCTCCTTTTTCCTTTTGGTCATGTCCAGGAGTTCCTTATTCATCCATGCAGGCCTCCTGGCTTTTCTGCCTGCCTTCCTCTTTGTAGGGATGCACTGGTTCTGGGCTTGGAGGAGGTGATCCTTGAATATTAACCAACTTTCTTGGGCCCCTCTTCCCTCCAGCGCTTCATCCCATGGCACCATACCAAGCAGATTCTTCAAGAGGCCAAAGTCAGCTCTCCCAAAGTCCAGGGTCGCTAGCCTGCTGTGTACCTTCCTCGCTGCTTCAAGGATTTTGAACTCGAGAAAATGACCCCAGATATTGTGTTGGGACCTGAATCCTGCATGATATCTTGATTACATGAAAGTTTGTCTTGAATAGGTCCTGACAACTCCAAGCTGTGCTCAAAATTCAATACTGTATTGATGAAGTAGACTTATGTGAGTTAACTGCCTCAGTTAATGATATGTGTTTTTAGGATTTAAAGATACAGAATCTCAATATTATTAATATGCTACTGTAAGAACTCCTATTTCAGGCTGAATACTCCAAATCACAGTAAAAGTACAGGCAGAAAAGTAGTTTTGCACATATTTGTTAGGGTGGCATTGGAGAAAGATGATGCACTACATCCAGTGGATGTTTTTCCTTGATGGAAGCTTACAGTTTGAAAAAGGATGTGAAGAAATTATTTAAACAAAAAGAAAATAATTCGGGGTGAGGAGAAATCCAGTGAAAGATATCGTCTAAATTTTTTTATGATGGTAACAGTTAAAAAAAAAAAAAAGCTAACTCTATCTCTGCAAAACCAGAATTTGGTCTTTGGCATACTGCTTTCAGAAAGCAGTAACAGGACAAATTATCACCCCTTTAATGTTTCTAAAAATAGCCCATATGAAAAATAGCTCAAAAGCTTTCTTAAATAGCACTTTGGAATTTTTATCATATAAAACTGAACCATGGAGGAAAAATCTGAATGTCTACATTGTTTTCTAATCAGGACAGTATATTTTCCTTATTAAGCTCCTTATTGTTTGCATCTGTTGAGAAGGAAAATGATCAGGTAATATAGGGCTTCTTCTTAACATGAACCGCTTATTCACAGCTGTTTGTGGCTCATGATGCTGCTATTTGCAGAGGCAATATCCAACTCCTGCACTTGCACAGGTCTTTGGGTAGGATTGAGGCCCAGAGGCTGAAAGAACTGGTCTGAATATTAGCATTTCACCCCTTTCTTCGTTTACTGAAGACTAATGAGGCCTCTAGTTTTAGTTCATAAGGGATCTTTCCCTGTAACACATATGTTTAAGACGGAGTCATCGTTAGGGATGCCAAGTATGGCTAAATGTAAGGCAAAAGTCTTTTCATAGATGTTTTCAGCCATCTGCCATATTCTTAACGCATGGAAGGTTTAATATTTCAGGAAGTTTATTTCCTTCAAATGTTAATCTAAGACAGCACTACTGTTACATGCTTTAGGAGTTAGTTTGGGATTCAAGAAATCTATTAGCTCAATGAACATACATTTAAATTAGCTGTCTTGAGTAAGAAATAGAGCGTTACAACAGTTTTATTGTATTGTCCTTTATAACAGGCTTTTAGTTGGACTACTACATAAATAGATGTCCAAGACAATATTGTGTTGCAGTTACCTGTTGCACTAACTCAGATTTTTACTTATAAAATCCTTTGCACACCTGTGTTACGTTTCTGCATGAGAGCACTGTTTCTCTCCTTTTGTATGGACTCTGTTGTACACGGGTTTGACTAAACACCTTTGGCAGTGGAAAGTTGTAGTAATAGTCATCATTTTGGCAGCACTGAGTCACTGCTCCCCATCAGCACTGATTTTAAATCTTGCTCTGCTGCTGCGGCAAGAGAATGATGTTAACCTCCAAGAATAAACACTACACTTTTCCCCCTGCTTCTGTTTGTATGCAAGTCGAGCAAATGGTTCATTTAAAAAACAATATATTCAGTTCTTACTTGTTCAAAATATTTGGAGGTTTGAGATCAAAAATGACTGATTATTCAAAACAGGAAACTGCAAGAAAAGAAACCGTCTTGAAAATCCCTAAAAACTTGCCAACTGACTTTTCTTTTGGTGTGCACCAGCCACTCCTAGTCTCCTCTAAAGAAACTTGCCAAAACCTTGAAATCTGTCTAAATCACATAAAGCATACTGAAAAAAAATCCTTCCTGTTTTACTTTTGAACTGACAAACTTTTCTGGAAAATGCTAAAATCTGAATGCACAAATGTAGCCTATATGTGCTCATAATAATGCAACACCCTCATTTAAAGCGAATTGTCCTACTTCAGAGGCTCCAATAGCTAAATGCAGGAATTCGAGCTGAGAGAGGGGGAAAATGCTGGTGCAACATTTTTATTTTGGCAAAAATAATATTAATAATAATAGAAGTCTTTCCAATCCTTAAAACTGTATTGAAAGAAAAATATTTCCTAATAGAAACATAAGCTTTTCATAAGCTTTTAACTTAAGTTTTACATAAGCTATACCTGATGTAATTTTGGAAAATATAACAAGCAGAAGTTGTGATTCTCTCCCCAATAGCAATCAACCACCTGATCCCACTCAATAGCCTAAACTGCAAATTAAACCTATTTGTTTCCACAGCTCAGAAACAGCAACAAGAACGATTTATATGACTGAGTTAATATATATGATTCCATTATGGTTTTGGCGCCCTGAAAGATGGCACACGGGGGCTTTGTATGAGCTTTTCTTTAATAGTTTTGAAGTGCCATTAAGAGGTGATCAGTGGTAATTGTCTTAAAGATGCCACTCACCCTTCCAATAAGGATGTTCAGTGAGACCTGACCTTAAGGTCTGATTTGATTCTTAAAAAGGTGTTGCCAGATAAGGAAAGCATGTGAGTTATCTGCTTTACACCAAAAAAAAACCCAAAAA
>VUYV01000016.1:1872786-2100631 GCA_008711295.1 Anarhynchus alexandrinus | reverse complement strand
AAAAAAAACCAAACAAAAAAAACCCATAAGCTCTGATTTCTGTCGTCGTCGTGTCCTCCCCCCCCCAAAAAAAAAAAGAAAACAGAAAAAAACAAGAGCAATTTATTCTGTTGTAATTCAGATGTCATGATGTCAAATGTAATACTAGAAAACAGAATATCTCATTTTGGAATGAGCTTCTATGGTTACAAATGCTCTAAACTGATACTGAGGACAGACCAAACATCTAGTTAATGTTACACACATCATCATACGATTAACATTTCCCTGATACTATTAGTATAAGTCTTAGATATTTTTTTCCCTGTTTCTGTCATTCATATTAAATTACGTTCTCACTTCCCTGCCTGTAGTAGCTAACTTTGTACTCTGAAAACTATTTATTATGCCAGCAGACCAAAGCTGAATGGATCCGAGTGCAGGACAGACTCTAGCATTCATGTCAATTATATTATATTAAGGCTTTCCATTAATTTTGTCTTCCAACTTCATGAAACACTAGAAGGCAGATTCATCTTTCCCCTGATGTAATTGTATTGATTTCAGTGATGCTATTACCAAGGGAAACAGCAATAAATGACAGGAGATTCTGGCCCCAGAATTTTGCCAGCCTGAACTTTATTCCAGAAGAGTTGCCGAATGAGCTGTTTGTTTATTTATAGACCTTTTCTTCCTGTGATCACAGTATTCTGTGACTTTCATACCTGCAATCACCAGGCAAATTGCGTAATCCTGTTTGACGTTGGTTTTCAGTAATTCAGCATTTGGTTCTAGAATGACAATCTAATTTTGTCAGAAAATCTTTGTTATATTGCACAAGCCATTTATATTCTGAGGTTTTCTGTTATTAGACTATCTCAGAGGTGACATGCCTTCCTCTCTCATATAATCCTGTTACAGACGCTCTCTACATTTAACCTACTTCCTCATACAAACTATTTGGATCCCGAGAAGAAATTTTTTATGAGGGAGATGAGCTGTACTGGCATCTCATTGTTCAGTTTTGTCTATGATTTACACTATTTTTAATATAAATAGCAGAATTCTTTTTTATCAATAACTAGTTTATTTGTTTTAGAATAACTCTATAATTATGAATGAGGTGCTTGGATTTATTTTTTTTGTTGTTTGCTGTTGTATTAGTTGAATTGGTGGTGAAGTATGATTTCTGCTCAGGATTTTCTGGTATAGGATCGATGTCTCCAGCTGCAATTACTAATCTACAGATACATTTACTAGTACTGTAAACAGCATGTTAGGTTGACTTGCAACATCCATTTAGTCAAGAAACACAATAACAGATATTGTTGTATTGGAAAAAGTGATCTGCAAGTGTGCAGGTGGACTAATTAGTGATTAGAATAAGAAGGAATAATAATTATTTTTATGGGCTTATAGTCCTAGGCACTTTGTAAATACAGAAACTAGACGTCTCTAAAGACTGTAGGCTGCTGCCCTCTTGTCTTGACTTAGTGGTCATTCTAGGCAGGTAGAATCAATCCAGGATTCCTGTGCTCTCCATCTGCAGACATGTTTGTGAGTGGGATCTGTAGTAACCCGAGTGTTTGGTGCTGCAGTGTCAAACCCTCTTGGTTTTGGGTTGTTTTTTTATTATTTTTACATGTTTCTGTATTCCCCTGCTGCTGTGCAGTGAAATAAGTGACTTTTGTATCATTGAGAAATCTCCTTGTATTAATAAAGTGGATGGAAAATGCAGGGTTGTAAAATGCAAACATACAGAATGGCTAGTGAAATTACGTTCATTGGTTGGCCACCTCTACAAACTTACACTCATCTGAAATACAAGTAATCCTTTGAATATTGAGAACTGTTACAGGCATGTTGAGGAACTGTGAGGTGTCGGCACTCAGTCTGTAATTGGAAGGTGTGGGCAGGTTCCCGTTTGCTATTTGTGCAGACCACTATAAATCGAGCTATTGAGACACAAACAAACCAACAAAACCCTCAAAACTGGTCAAGTAGATTTCAGGGAATGCTGGCATGGAAAAATGGTGCCAGTATCAAGGATTTCATTCCAAAATTTGCAGCACAAAGGAAAAAAATAAAACTAACATAAAACCCCTAATAAAAGTGAAGATGGAACAAATTGCTTCGAAGTAGAGTCAAAACACCAGGTAAGAGGCAGAAACACAAAAATACAAAAATGCTACAAGTTCCATACAACATTTGAGATGATATTACAGCATCAGGACAATGGAATCAGACACTGAAAATGGTGTGTAAACTGTATTCTAGAAAAATTATTACTACACTGTAATGATATTTAACAGGAAAGTTTTTATTTCATTCTTGCATGTGTCCTTGGAGTGAGATGAATGTGTGTATGTATCAAAAAATGAAGACTGTATCTAAAAATTTGCCTTAAAAAAGATTACAATGGCACATACATTTAAAAAAAAATAAATCACTGGTTCGTATTTTTTTTAAAATTGAATATTTAGTGTATGATAAATGCTAATATGACTTTTCATTTCTGCTAGCCCAGCTATATACTAACTGAAGAATTCATATAAATAGTTGAGGTGGATGGCCTGTGGATATTGTACACAAATAAGCTTTCTTAAAATATCTTTGCCGCCATCAGTGACGCCTACTTAGAATAAACTGACCTCCAGGCTTCTAGCCCTGCAACTGAAATGGATTTTTTTTTTATTTGCTTTTAAGGCAAAAAGCAAATTTCAGTCTTCAGCTCATTGTTATTACATGAGGAATGTTTGCTGCGTGAAATACATTCACAGATCATCCCTAAACATAAGCAGCACATACTGTGTATACAAGTTAAGTCATTATTTAATTTCTCTGGCTTTTCATATTTAACCCATTAGGAAAAAAATAAAATAAAAAAAAGAAAAAGAAGAAGCCAGAAAAAAAATCTCTCTCAAGGTTCAGGTGCTACAGCCCAAATGATCCTTTGTGCAGCTGCGAGTAGTGCTGCTGTCTGCCTCCTCAGCTCCCAAGGCTTTAGAACGAAATGTAGCTGGCTTAATAAAAGCTTTGTGGCAAATTTACAGTTATGCATGATTTTAGAATTTCTTTTATTAGGAAGTTCACTTTATCTTGTCCAGGCCAGTATAATATCTGACAGGGGTCAGAGACCCCATGCAGCTCGTGACTCGAGACATTGACGGCCAGGAAGGCATGATTCTGCTAATCTTCTTCCCAGCAGTTCTTATAATTTTATGCCAATCAGACACCCTTAAATAATTACACTAATTTTTTGGAGACACTTATGAAGTACTCTTCAGAATCTGTCCAAGTCAGGCGTAGGTGGTTACAGGGAAATGCAGAGCAAGTTAGTCTTTTGTAAGCAATAGTACATGACTGGATTTTGTCTGGAGTCTCTGTGTTATGTGGGGTACTTTTCACAGATGCACATAACTTTGTGAATGATAAAAGTTTACAGAAGTTCACAAAGCAATCAGAAAGAGCAGTGGAGGCTGTTAAGCACAGACATCACCTTTGCCTCAGAAAATTCCTGGAGCAGCAAATTCCTGGAGGCTGGGAGATGTTGGGCAAATAACCCCATACATCTGCCTCGTTCCCATGCTCTTCCCTAAGTTAACTCTAGTTAGCAACTGGCTATTTATGAGACTTGTGTGGATATGCAAGCACCACGTCTGGGAGGACTCAAAAAAGGATAGCAGATGCAGACACGTTATTCTTTGCTTAAACTATAGCCGTAACCATAGCCGGTCCCTTTTTCCCCATAGGCATTATTCTTCTATTCAGTCTGCATCACGGGAGGTAATGGATGCAGTGATGGAAAACAGAGCTTTTACACAAAAGACACTGACTCATAGTCTTATCTCTGGGCTCTCTTTTCAGGTTTCTTTTGGATTCTGTGAAGTGTATTAGCTATTAATTTCTATTTTACATAATTTTATTTCTTCTTATAGCTGCTTAAAGGTATAAAGGTGGGAATATTTTTCATTTAGTACATTAAACTCAAGTTCTACATAACCACTTCAAAGGAGAAATTGAACTAGGTTCTATTACTAGGCAAGAAATCAAATTTAGATAGACATAAATCTAGAGGAGAAAAAAATTAATCAGCAAGCCTAAATGGATTTGTTCTTTATGTGAGTTTACTAGGAATCAAATGTATAACCCTTTATGTAAGTTCTGTGAGAAGAGGATCAGTTCCCAAAACTTTATACTGGCACCTGTGGGTGAGACTGCACTAGATCAGTAACAATGAATTAACCAGTTGCGTAGTGATTATTCACCCAGCTAAAACTGGAGCAAATCCTTAATTAGAGCTTTTCAAAAGTAGAAACAAAAAGCCTTGTTTGTTTTTAAAACCTGTTTTTCTTAGTTCTACACCTCTGATTTCAAAGAGGAGTGGAGGCAGGAATGCTTGAAAATACAGTAGGAAATACTAACTTTAAACATAGGAAATACATTTTGGATTGCATTAAAAGTCCTGTTCTTTCTGGATTTTCAGCCCAGATTTGCAGGCACCCAGAAGTTTCCAACCCTGTAGATAAATATCAATTTGCGAGAAGTACTTGGTGCTTTCCTGGTTAGAATTAACTGCTGAGCTTTCTGCATTGCTATACACCTTGTTGTCATATGCAGCTCCAAATTTTTGTTACAGCTTTATTAAATATTCTTTTTTTTAAAAAAAGATTGCTGTTTTGCAGCTCTGACTTAGAGAGTTCACTCTTCTTCTGTTCCAGGAAACCACTAAAGCACATGCTTAATTGACTACATTCAGCTGGATTAATCTGTTTAAACGTGAAGACTATGTGTTGCTGGGTCAGAGCCTTGAAGAGTCTATGAGGCAACTGGGTGAGTAAGGGCTACAGAGACTGAAAGGGTATAACACAAGATTTTCAAGTTTGGATTTGAAAGTTGAAGGAATTTATGCTCATTAAAAATGTATTCATGTATGTCAATATCCTATAATACTGGGGGGAAAGAGGTGGAGATGGGTGGTTTGGTTTCCTTTAATTAGAGAGCGAAAGGTTAACTTCTGGCTTTGGGGTAGATGGGACGTATGGAGGTGAAAACAAAGCATATGATCTTGCTGAATGCTCATGAAATAGCACAGTCTAGCAAGATTTATATGGATGCCAGAGGAAACTTTAACCAAAAAGGCTATTCCTGCTCTGATGTGTCATACTAATATTCTTTTCCTTCGTGGTTCTTGATGGGTTGAGTATGTGGATCTCAGAACAATCATATTTTCTCTAAGAAAATTAAAATAACATTACAAATTACCGATGCAAAGTGGGAGGCACCAAATCTCTAAAAGAAGTAGGCACTTGCATTTCCAAAGCCAACATGAGAATGAAATGTTTGCTGGTGTTGTTATGCTATAGAAAATACAACTTAATATCGAATTCTGATCAATCTGTGCAATGCTTAGAATGTCTCAAATTATGTTAAGTCAAATAAAATGTCTCTTTGCCAACATTTTTTCTTACTTCCTTGCACACCAGTTTGCTCTATTGTGCGTTCAGGCTGAGGGAAGGTTACCTCCTTTTTACAGACTAAGTGTGCTCTGCTGTTTCAGTTTGCATGATGTAAATCAATATATGTGTTCAGAACCTTTCCAGATAAGGGTATGCCTTTCTTTCCAGTGTATCTTTTGCAGTACCAAATTAGAAAATTCCTTTTCCCTTCATATTTATTGCATGTACTCTTCTGTAGAGTGGTCGTTCTGTTCCACATTTCCAGAGGAATTTGGGTCATTGTTTACATGTGGCTTCATTAAAGAACGTCCAGGAGCTAACAATTTCCATCATCAACCTTTGAATATCAAGCATGCTATTATAATACTCTTTGAAAGCACTGCATGTAGCACAGAAACCTGAGAGACACCAGAGCAGCTCTAGTCAAGTTATAAAAAGAGCACTACCATTGCTGCCTGAACAGAAGGAACGTGTGGGGAGATCGAGGGCATTGCCATGACAATTCCGACCGACGGATCTTTGTTCTTGTTGTATTCTGACATAGACTTTCTTGTTCCAACATCAGGTGCAAATGATGATTATGAGAAGCCGTGCTTGTTGTGGAGAATACATGGCCAAACACCTCTTCTTCTGTTTGTTGGAGCTACAAAATACGTGGTCAATGGAGTCTAATTTGAATGAAATTTTATGGGCACACAGAGGTTGGTGTGAAGTAAGGAATGCTCTACTTTGACCTCTGTAGCCTCTCTACAGAGAGCTTAATAGAGAAATGTTTTAAATTACAGTATGTTCCAATTATTGTACATTTATGGGACGGTGTGAGCTCCCTCTACGGGCTAATTTAACGTCTGCAAATTCCAATAATTCTTTTTTGTAACAAAGCCTCTGTGTAGCCTAGTGGATAAGGTGCCTGCCTAAGGTTTCTAAGGTTGTGCTCTTTTGAGCGTGTGCAAGATGGCTGCCACAAAAGTGTTTGAAGCTGCCGCGTTTGAAGCTGCCGCGTGTGTTTGAAGCTGCCGCATTTGAAGCTGCCAGGTTTGAAGCTGCCGCGTGTGTTTGAAGCCGGCGCGTTTGATGTTGCTGAGTACGTTTGTAAATTTGAGGCAGACTTTAATATTGTTAGACGGTAGGGGAGTCCTTTTCAACCTTTTTTCATTTTTCACTTGAACTTTTAAAAAGTTTTATTTTAACTTTTTTTTAAACTATTTTAACTACTTATGTCAGCTGAGGAATGCTGTGATTCACAGCCATTATTGTAAGGAGGCTGTTATGTATTTTTAGTGCTGCTGGGACCATAGGAATTTTTGAGTGACTTTGACTGCAGACAACAATGTGGAGAATAATCCTGACTGTGAAAAGTGCTGTTGGGGCTGCAGAAAAGTACAGAATAATTTTGACCAAGGGCAATCATGGCTGCTTTTAGAAGAAATATGAGTATGCCCGGGTGTTGAATTTGTGAGTTGCTGGGACTGGGAGGAAAAAAAATGCTGGAAAGAGAAGTTGGAGTTTTGTAGAGAATTGACAGTACGTTCAGCTAGCCAGGAGCTGAGAGTTAAAAAAAATAAATCTGGTGAGACAGTAGAAGAGCCATCAATGATGCTGGGAGTGAAGAACTTAAACTGTTTGGACAGTAGGGCAAAAGCATAAATGGTGCCATTTGTTGAAAGCTATGAACTACCAAAAATGTTAGGAAGTAAATGCCAAATGTATTTGTTGAGACATGTAAGGTGTAGTTTGTTTCTTCTGGAGGAGAAATGTTCTGTAATGTTATATTATTTGGGAATGTAATTTTTGAAGTCTAAAAACTGCCCAAGAGTTGATATGGGACTGGAAACTCATTAGCTGTTGGGTGTGAGAGGGAGAGATTTGTTAAATTATCTGAACACTGGTTTTTGCATGAACAAGCAGTATCTTACTATACATGTGAAAGTGAATATTGTTTGAGAGTTAGAGGTTCATACAATTTAAGTAACTGGGTGTTCTCCAAATGTAACTGATTAGCTATCAGTGGACCACAGGTGGACTACTTCTACTGTTGTTCGTCATTCACCTGTGATTTGGGAGCAAATGTTTTGTAGTTCTGGGTCTCTGGAGGTCTTCTCTCTGTCATTCGCATCCACACCTGGAGCATCCCTTACTGATGAGGTTTCTTCACTGTCTTGAAGACCCTCTGGAAATCCCATAGGTTCTGTTAATCTTTCAGTCATTAGAAGGTAGATCTGGTAGCTGCTATATTAACATGTGTGCTTTTTTACCATATCCACCCATCATGTATCAGATTGAATTCTTGGCACAAGATTGGGATCTGTGAGTCTTTACCTCACTTAATATGTAACAAGATGTTGAGATCACAGATTATTTTGTTTGTAGTGTTGAATCTTCTTCAGATTGAATCAACACCTTTTAATTTTTCTAGACCTGACTCCTCTGCTCTGGTGATTCTTTGCTCAGATGTGCTCTGTTTTATCATCTGAGCCTCTAACACTAAACATTGTTTTGTATGGAATTACACAACTGATGAAATGATGAAAAAATTGTGTGGTACATTACAAAAAGTTGGGTAACTGTTTGTGACTTGGCTTTCCTGTGAAGGTTTGCACTTAGGGATTTTTAATTTCTATACAATAACAGCCACTGAATGGATCTGATTGATACTGTTTGTGATAAATTACTAGTATCGTACTTTTTTTTTTTCTCCAGGCATTACTCTTTCTTGTTTTAGAATATTTGTCATGTTTCTTTCACTTATAATGCTGTTCTTACTTTATTTAGTTTATCAACCACGTCATGAAATTAACTTCAGTGTTTCCTTTGTTAATTACACAGACTTTTCATTACCTTGAAGCATTTTTTTTAGTTAAACCAAAGTAGTCTCTGTGCCCTGTCTGGTAATATTGCAGAGGAGCTCAGCTGGATTGCCAGTCCTCAGAGCCTGGCCCCACTTGTTGGCTTTTACATGGGTTGGAGCAATGTTTCATCCTGACTTGATGCATAAACTTCCTCTCGTAATTTCAGTCATATATATGGCGCATTGTAATCTTAATTACCATATCAGATATGATGTTTTTCTTGATCTTGAGTAACCTCTTTCATTTTACTGTTAATGAAGTTTTTATTGAATATCATCAACCTTAACACCGTATGATTCAATCATTTTTTAAAAATAATTTTGTATTAGATTTCAGTGTGGTTGCGGCTCTATTTCTGTTTGTATTCCAAACTTGGTAAATCAGATGGTTGTTTACTTTTTGTATAGCCTTGTTAATAGAAAATTTATTGGCGTTCATTGTAAACTTTAAATATCTTTCTTGTTAGCATTTATGGTTTTTCTTCTGTGAGTTTCTTGCTCCATCGTTTCCAATGTGTAGCATTCCCTTTGTTTTACTGTGGTCATTGTGAATTTTAAGTGGAATGCCCCATTAACTTGTGTATCGGTGGATCCTACCATCAAGTTCAGTGTAGTACTCATAAAACTTTGTCTTCAATTTATGTTCTTGCCCTTAACACAGAAAAGTTATTACTGATGGTGATAGTGCTGGAACATCCGAGTAGCTTCTTTATCTAAGAGCTTGCTACTGGTGTAAATTAGAAAGTCATCCAAAGCAAGAGCATTGCATAAGCTCTAGATAAAATGTCTTGACTTTTCTAAAACAAAGGTGTGAAAATTTCAGGTACGTTGTCAACTATTTAATAAAATTAACAACATAAGCACTGGTAATTTACGTCCCCCCTGTTTCTTAAAGTTGGTATATTTTTTTATTCCTTTGCAAATTAATATATGATTAGCTTTTGAGGAATCTAAAGCTATTCGATACAGAAATGTTATGGGTTTCTTTTCATTTGTGATCCTGAAACTTGCTGCTGTTAGATGAAGTTGGTGATACTATGCTGGTTTATAAAACAGCACTGATAATCAGTCTTACAAATCTCATTTTATATTAAAATTCTACAATAGTAATTTTGCTGAAATGTTTGTTGAAATAGTTATATAAAAACTGACAGTTCACTGTGCACAATGCTATGTATTTTTTCAAACTATTAGAAATAGTCTGCCTGTGGACAGTGCTATTTCCATTTTCCTCATGGACTTTTAGCAATTTGTGATATTACTAGTATATAGTTGTACTTAAAACCTAGTGTACTAGTTATACTTAATTATATGTAATTATGTTCTGCTCTCAGTCACATATGAAAGATTACCAACGAGTACGAATATATGAAGGGTTTAGCTTATTGTTTCTTCTCATCTATTGTATGGCTAATGCACAAATCGGATTATAGGGACTGGTGATGTGAGGTTTGCTTCTCACATATTCTCCCTTACTTTTAGCTGAATTAATATTTTGCATATCTTGATCGAGGTTTGTTTTTTTTTTTTTTTTTCAAGAAAATTGTCTTTGTGCAGTAGCTGCATGGCTGTTGTTAAAAATTATTTATGTTACTGTTTCTCAAATTCTTGGCTTCCTTTTGTTGTGGAAAAACATCATGTTCCCAGTTAGATAGGCTTCCAGCTAGTTAAACACGGTCAAGCTCTGTTTCAAACCGTGATGCCTAAAATTTACCTGGAAAATCCATACTTAGATGCAGTAGCCTGATTTTAAAAATGCTGAACTTAGCTGCTCAAGAGTTGGCTGATGATTAGTTCTTCTAAGTTACACCACACGTGTAAAATTTTGAATACAACTTTTTGAGCTGTACTTTAGGCACCTTGATTTAAAACATTAACCTTTGTCTCTTTCTAAATAAGCACAGACTATGTTTGGCATTGCACATTCCTTTCCCCCAAAGAGCTTATAACTGGAGCAAAACAGTCAAAGCGTAGCTATGATAGTGTGTCATCTGGGAAATTGAATTAATGGCGTATTTATTTTTCTTGTATTTGTTTAGCTATGGAAATTCATACCAGGCTTATGTCCACTCATACCTCATTTCCTAATTTTGTGACTATAAAATTTGGATCTCTGAAAAGTGAAATGGAAAGTTTTTTGTTTAGCTGCAGAGCAAACACATGTAGTTGCAGAACAAGATTTCTCTTGATGCGTCGTCTTAGTATACCTGAATGACTGAGCGAGGCAATCTTTTGGCCTACTTAGCCTTAGTAACATACCTTAAAAGTTGCAAAGTAGTGGATTTTGGATTAATGCTAACATAAGGGCAAACAGTTACAATGGTAATCACTTGGTTTTGCACAATCAGCCTGCCTTGGGGTTGGACTTGTGGTGCAGTGATGAAGTATTTGCTATACCATGGTCGATCCGTCCATTTTCACTCACTTGATCTGATCCAAACTTGGGGATTGTTTATTTCGTTCCCTTGCCTGAGAACACAGAAGTGCCATTTCTGTTGGCATGGTAAGGGACATTAATGAACAGGGTTGATCTAAGGATGTGAAAGCTCTCCAGTTCTGTTTTGGTTTCTTCATATTCTTCGTTTACCTACCTCTGCTTCAGAAAGATATATTTATCTTATGCACACCTGCATGCATTTTTTAACAAGTTATTTATATTCAAACAAGACATATTATACTGCATGGTTGTTATTTTTTTAATAGTTCACTATGCCCTGCTGAGTAATTCCGTGCAAGAGAGAAAACAGAGCCATGTGATTTTTATGACTGGTCAAATACACTTGAAAACTGACTTGCAGAATTAGATTGGTGTTACAAAAATAGCAGAAAAGGTTTGCTTTATGAAAAGTGCAGGAAAAGCAAGGAAGTGTTACTCAATTGGTTTATTTATTTGCAATAAATTATTCTACCCAATCTTTTGTTATATTGTAAATACAGGACTGAAATGAGTAGTGCATATGATGGATACAGAGGAGTCTTTTATCAGCTTAAATCCTCAGCTTGGAGTCTGTGGAGTCCTTCCTGTCTAAAATGTTGGCTGAACAGCAGCATTTTTGGCATCATATACAGGTGTGGTTTTGCTCTCACCTGAAAATCCAGCAAAGAGAAAGCAATCAAGAAGCAATGTACTGGGGGTGTGGGTTTGTAGATTTACCTTTCCACACTTTTGCTAATCTTAAAGTCTACTTCAGTATACAAAACTGAAGAAGCTGTCATGTGTGGAGTTGCACAGCACGCTAGGGTTGAAGGTGATCCATAAAGGAGCGGCCAGGGTTCTGTTTTCCATGGATTGCAGTGTTTTCGTACCACAGCAAGCTAAAGCAAACATCTAGCACGAAGTGTTTTCCATCTGAATTTCCAGAACTAAGATACCTGCATTTTGCTTATGAGCTTATTTGTCTCTGAGAACAGGTAGTATCTTTAACATCTGTATTTTGCAGTTGTAAAAGGGTGGGTTCTGTGATTGTGAAGTGTTGGTGTCTTCCACCAAGAAATACCCTGATTCACATATGAATGCAATGGAATGAGACTATGCATAGAATTCTTTCCATTGTTGTGGGACTTAAAATGAGTAGCTTTAATCCTTTAACTGTGCATGGGAAAGCAAGAATCAGTGTTGTTGTTTATGGTCTGTGAACAGACAGGGGAATGAGGTTGGTACTGGCAACACTTTTCCCTCATGAATAATAAAGTTCCGCGCATGAAGGGAAATCGGAGCATTAATATAGAACCTTTTCTTTAAGTTTCAGGACTACATTATGCATCCATATCTTGGGCCTAATAAAACGAATGAATCCTTTTAGTTTTCGTACTGTTATGGCTTTAAAACAGGCAAAGTCTTTTATTTTTTTCCACTGCAATTTAATCTAATTTTAATATTCCCCAGATAATAGTGAAATAACCAATTCTGTCCAATTCTACCTTAGATAAAAGCATCTGCCTGTTTGGAACATAAACCTTATTTTACCTTTTGTTGAGCTGCCCAATTTAGTAAGAGCAATTCAGTGCTACATCTTAAACGTAGTATGACTTAGAACACTGGAATCTGCCTGGAATGTGAAAAAAGGGAATAATTTATATTTAATTGGTCTAAACCTACCTTTCCTAGGTCAATAAGAAGAGGAAAATCAGCAGCATTAATCAAGATAAAATTATCAGCTGATTAATCAGTGTTCTAATTACTGCATAGTTCTTTCCCTTTTCAGTTTTAATTACTAAACTTCATTGTCTTTTCCATATGGCCATCATGCATTCACGGTACACTTTTTCTCCTGGTGAGATCATTAATATAAAAAATGTACATTCAAGACATTACTGAAGATATAAGAAATTGCTACTGCCTACTAAGAAATTACCAAGGAAGCTGCAAATCAGCCATAGGTTATACAGGAAAAGTCTAATAAATCTACTAACACTTAAGAAAATAGATATAGTAGAAATGCAATTATGATTAGCAAATCAACCTTTGTCCTAAAGTGAGTTTTACCAGTCTTATTTCATCAAATCTATCTCTTGGTTGGGTCAGAAACTAATCACAATCTGATTTAAATTGGCAAAATACATGGGAGACCTCTTAAATTCATGGGGCTAATGTAGACCACACAAATACTCTCTTAGCGTATTCTCTTTAGCAGAATATTCCTTTTTACTAAGGCCTAGATCCTCAGAGGTGTTTAGGCACTTCACTACCAATGGAGTAATTGATTTCAGCAGATATTAGATATCTAAATATCTTCTGAGGATTTAAGCCCAAATGAATAAATCTGCCATGTATTATATTAACAGAAGTATCTTGACTTATTTAGTCTCTGTGGAAGTCATAGGGAGAACGAAGAATTGGGCATTGGCCTTTAATGTTGTTTTTGAGTAAGGAAGGAAGTTAAAAAAGCCCACAGTAGAACCGAGTTTCTAATGAAATCTTAACATCTCATAACAGTGTGGGTCTGTAATCTATCTCACAGATGCCTCTCTGTAATAGTCAGGACTTTAAACGACAGCTAACAGGATGTCTTCGGGCACGCAGGCTGGGATTTATGGAAGAATAAAATGTGTCTGGGATACACTGATTTTTAAGTCAGCACCTAAATGGAGTGAAGTGAGGAACACATCACCGTTCCCTGGTAAGAGCTGGTGCTTCACCAGTGAGAGCATTCAGTTCTGTGCATTTGGGAAATACACAACATGGGCTTGCATCCTTTTAAGTTTTTGATTAATGCTTTAAAGCATTTCCACTGCCTGTGATTTCTCTACCCCTTATCACTCAATGAGGGAGGGCACGCCAAATGCCTGTATGCAGCGAGCCTTGTGCATGAATTGCTACTGAAGTTTTGAGTTTTGTGTGGCTGGCCCATGGTGTGCAAGAGTGGTAGAGGCTGCCCGAACACCCTCTGCCTCTGGCTTTAGCTCCCAATAACAACGTCTCAAAGATCTGCTTTTCTAGAAAACGTGGTGGCTTGTGTCTAATTGCACCCCTATTTCCTAAATATTTGTTTTATTCCTGATCAGAATGTGTTAAGTGAGCATACGTACAATGTAATTGCGGAGTTTCTCAGTTGTGTTTCAGCCCATGGGTAACTCATGAGACTAGATGAGATCAATTGCCCCTGAGAAATACAACTACCTAATTGAGTAGCATAATGTGAGGGAGGGGCGTACATGGGAAGAGCCATTCCCACCTCTCGCTGCTGTGTACACTGTTAGCTGGGCTGCCGGACAGCCAGACAGGATGGACACAAAGCCCGGTCCAGCGCAACAGCCTTTGCTTCTGCCTGCACGGCAGGTTCTGTGCCTGGTCTGCAAGGTGTCTGGACCTGGGAGCATTGCATCCTTCAAAATGCTCTGCTCTCCCCTTCTTTGCATCCACGATCTAAATGGTAGATTTCCACCATCCAGCTTCCAACAGTGTCTTCTAATTTTTAAAATATTTCTCTGTGCTTGTCTGTTTCATTTAAAAATCAGTTTTTCCTGAGAAGAAGTCATACCAGTTATTTAGTTAACTGATTAGTAATTGAAGGCCTAGTTTGGAAATTGTACAAGTTTCCTATGAATATTCATAAAAAATAATTAACTTGGCTTCTGATTTAGAACCCAACAACAGTTCACTTCAATTTGATTTTTTTTTTTTTTGATAGATGAGTTAATTATATGCTGAGGTCTAGTTGCTGGGGTTTCTTTCCTAAGTGGTGATTGACTAACTGCTGCTGGTGAGAATAATCCTGGTTTGGGGGGCTTTTTTTTGTGCGTTTTGCTTTGGGTTTGGGTTTTGTGCGTGTGTGAGTGTGCGGTTTTCACAATGTTGCTCTGCAGCTGGAGGGTGGCATGTCACCATCCCCCTGCAAGGAACGTGGGTGCTCTGATGCAAAGCCCCTTCCCTGTTGCATGGGTGGACCCGCTCTGGCTTATTTTCTTCTCCAAAAGCAGAAGCAGCCTTGGAAATGAGGATTGCTCTGATCCAGCGAGGAGCAGATCCCCGCAGGCCTTAAAATTTGTGCCATAGTGAAATCCCTGCTGCCCCAAAGTAACTCATCCGCGGGCTTTTACAACGGGACCAAGGTGGCCGCTTATCTCGCCAAAGCCCGGATGGGGCAACTGGCCCTGCTTCGCCTCCGGTCGGTGAAAAGAAGGGGGGATGGCAAAGCCAATTTTAGACTTTCGGAGTCGCACAGCCGCTCGCCTAACAGAGAAGGGCCGGGGGAGCGGCTGTCGCAGCAGGTACCCGTGTCCCGCAAGCAGAAGCGGGTGCGGGAGGCCGAGAGCGGGAGGGGAGCGCTCAGCGCCGCGGTGAGCGCTCCTGCCCGGCGCGCCAGGCGCTGCCGCAGCCCCAGCCGGCAGAGCAACGCTGCCATCTAGTGCCACCCGCGCCCTCCCCGCTCGCCTTTTTATTCCTCTCTTTCTTTCTTTCTCTTCTCTTTTTTTTTTTTTNTTTTTCTAAAAGGTTTTTATCCCGTCAAGGAAAAACTGGCTCTTGGAAAACAACCAACTCAGTTGGAACTCGGAGATAATAATCAGTTTCTCTGGGCTTGTGAAATTGGCTCATTAAGCGTGCTTTTTAACAGAAAATATTGGAAGCGATTAAGTCTGCTTTACTGAGTGGGCATGAAATGGCTAACCTTCGGCCACCCACAGCTCCTAGGTGCCTGGCGTCGTTTTATGCATGCAGCGTAATGTCTTTACTTGAAGTGCTGTTTATTCATCACCTGCTTATTTATCTCTTTGCATTTGGCAGGCACATCGATCAATGTTAAACTGTCACACAAGGTTATTTTTCTTTTACATAACAGTAGAGGCCTAAGGTAGTGGCATATTAAAAGTAATAACTTTCTAACTTGTAGCTCAAGATGACAGCACCATTTGTACCTGAATATATTACAGCCAGAAATTCCAAAGGAAAAAAAAAAAAGAAAAAAAAGAAATTAAAGAAGTTAAAAAAAACAGATGATGTCTGTTAAGAATTAATGTTCTTCCAAGGTCAAAGGCTGGAAGACAACATTTCCTGTGTTGCTGTAAGTGTGTGCCTGTGTAAGCTGTGAATGTGTCTAGTGAATGGCTCTCCAGCACAAAACAAATCCTCCTCTGACCCGTTGGAGCTATCTTCAGGCCTCAACGTCCCTGATAAACCCTCAGAGAGACTACTTTACATATGCTGGTGAACACCCAACCTGATTTATCCCATGGCGATCTGGTAGTTTTGCTTAGAAATGGATTGATTTGTCGTAATGTTTGGATATAAATATAGATGCTCGTGTCCACATCCTTCTCACCAGCAGCGCTGCTGTGGTTGTGCAACAGTCACGTGAAGTCAGGCCATGCACATGGAGAACTCCTGGCTTGAGCTGAATAAACAGGGAGTGGTATAGCTGTCAACAACCATGCACAACCACCTGAAAAACAGCAAAAAAGTCAATGTAGAAGTAAGTCTTTTCATTCTAGTTTCTCTCACCCCCACATCCCCCTTTTCTTTTTTTGGTTCTAGTATTCTGTTGCTTTCAAATACTGCCCAGCTTTGATAGACTTCCTGTCTTGGCACAGGGCCAGGCAAGCTTTCTCTGTACAAACAGGTTTTCTTTTTATTTTCAGTCCAGCCTAAAAATGCCTACAGATAGAAGAATGTCACATCTTTTTAGTGTTGAATTTCAAAGCGGTCCTTAGAATTCTTTCCTTCCCTTGATCTCATCTTTAGATTGCAGCTTGGACTCGCTCTCTGTTTCTAAATATAAGCTGTGGACAGTGGCTTTCTAATAAAATGCTTTGATAGTCTTGTGTACATGGGAATTAAGCATCGGGCGGTGGTGGACATTGTGTCAGCAGCACCGTTCATGCTGACATGAAGCACTACTTCTCTCCCACCACTGTATATGTTGTCTGCCAAAGTACCCTTACTAGAAAGTGTGAATGAAGAAATGGAAATGCTTAAGAAAGCAAGGCCATGAAATGCACTTGTACTTCATGCAGATGGCATCTTGCTTTCTGGATTTAACAGAATTTATCACTGAGGCTGATCCGTCTTTGGATCTGTTAATTCATGTATTCATTCCTGCTTTTGGGCAGACAGTTCTGTTTTATCTCGTGAAGTGCAAACCTGGAAGGGGGGGAAGGGGGAAGCTTGTCCATTAAAAAAAGCAGCACCTCCACATGTCTATGCTCTTTGGATCAATATTTGCATCAAAGTGGTTTAAATGTGTGTGGCTCTAGGGCTGTCCATTCTTTCAAGCTGACCTGCAGCATTGATTAGGGCTACTATAAGGAAGGGAAAATAGCAAATCCGGTAAGATAAAATTTAAAAAAGCGAGGAATGTCACTGTTACTCCCGAGAAAGAAGCACTTAAAGTGCTCGCATCATTTGTATGAAGTCCGCAATCCTCTTAGAGACTGCCCCTCTTGCCACCCACATATGGCAGTTGTGGTTCATTTGATCGTATTTCTGAGCATAACAAAGAATATTTCAGACTTTATCCGAACAAAGGTGAAACCTCCCAGTTCAGGATATATGAGTTCTCTTGGTTCTGGATAAAATATTCACACTGATTTTTTAATTGCTACTTCACTTTCTGCTTGTATATCCTAATTCATGGAAGTCACAAGAAAGTTTATGATGTGGATGAAAATTAACTTCTACATGTTTTCTTCCTCCATTAAGACTGCAAGCCCTTCCCCTAACTCAATTGGACATTATACATGCAGGGAGTGCAAGGCAATTTACACCCGTAAGAGATTCTTATCTGAAGAGGAGCACAATTAAAATAAAGCTGCAGGACTGACCCTCGAATTTTCCTGATTACAAGCTTTTGCTAGCATTCTCAATGAAGGAAATGTTTGGTTTCCTTTCCTGTTTCTCTCCTTCAGTTTTTTTGGTTTGGTGTTTTGTTTTGTTTTGTTTTCCTAAAGTGTCTTTCCAATTCATTTTGAAGCAATAGAGATTGAAATCAGTGAGAGAGAGGTCACTTGGTGAAATCTTGGCTTTATTTAAATTGACTTTACCGGGTCCAGGATTTCACTTGCAGACTTTGACTGGCTTCCTGTGCCTGCTGGGATTGGATGGTGCCTTGTGGCACGACCATGGCATATTTTTTTTCTTTTTCTTTTTTTTTTTTTTCAATGTATGTACTAGTTTGTTTACAATTTTTGTTGCAGTGGATAAATTTGAAAAGGAAAGTTACAGTCTTGGATCTGCATTTCTTTTTCTTTGGTCTCAAATGGAGTTTTGGTATTGAATTCTCTGGATGTAGGATCAGCCTTTAAACTTTGACCTGCATGTGTGATTGCTTAGGCAACAGCTAATTTTGAAGCAGAAAAGATTTAAGATCAGCTTTTTTGAAACTACTTCAATTTTTGATAAAGAGAAACAGAAAAACAAAATGACAGAACATTCTATAATACATAAAACTGAGAGAGGAAAAAAATGACAGCTAAGAAATTTATCATGTAAACAAAGAAGTCCAGCCTATTGAATAGAATAAAATTGAATAAATAGAATGATCTCTCCTCTACGCTCTGCAACAACTCTGCTGGCAAAGCACTTAGCACCTACTCAGATTAGGCCGCATGAATACAACAGTATTAAGTTAGCCTCACAAAAGAGGACTTCCAGTATTAAGAGTGATCAAAGGATTTTAGCAAGGCAGGCTTGCCCACACCCGTAAAGGTCTCCTAATAAAGTAGAACTGAGCAATTAATTTACTTGACAAAATGTCTGTGAGCAGTTTGCAATTTCCTTGTATTTACTTGTTATTCAGTGCTACTTGGCATTTCTGTGAACATGTTTACCAGCAGAATTGATCATGAACAGGGCTCTTTAAGGATTCGATACCTGATATTTTAAACTTGAGCTGGGTTGGTTACAGCTAATTGGTCATTTCAGTCAGAGGGAGAAGTAGAAAATTAGCATCTCTAAGACATTTGCCCAAATGTTAAACCACTGTTGGCCCCATAAACCTTGCCTGCGGCAGTTGGCATTTATTGTCCGTTCCACTTGTCTCACTTCACGTGTCTGCCAGACATAATTTAGGGCGCTAGCTGCCAGTAGCCCTGTCCTAAAACTAATATACAGCTACCCATAAAACAGTTCTTTTCTGACCTGGCATTGGTACCTCCTATGTTTGTTGTCTTACAGAATTTTATTATCCCTAAAGATAATGGCTCCTGCAAAATGGCTTGGGATTTCATGGCTGTCATGGCAAACATGGGCTTGTGCCATGTACTTTATATATAAGGCAGATGGGTGTACGCACTGTAGTTTGGAGGCTAGTGTGGAGAAATTATGACCCTGCACCGTTTAATCGTCCAAACGCTGGACTTGGACCATTTCGTTCTTAGTCTTTGGAGGCTGGTGGTTCTAGTTTGGTTTCAGGTGTACCTCGGAGTTAAAAAATATTTTTTTCTGGTTGCATTGTATTATCAACAGCCTGGAGAGATGCTGAGATTGGGACCACTGGAAGTACCAAGGTGTTACTAGCCAACCAGTTCTGAGGTATTTTCATCTGAAACCAAACTTCGTTGCTGTGCAGCATTTTTAATTCATGTTATTTGGCCATGGACAGCAGGTGTGAGCACTTCTGTGGAAGAATGCACAGCAAGGAGGCTGCAAACATAATAACCTCTATAATTTTATACAGCCTAGTTCACCAAAGTTCTCTTATGAGGCAAAGTACTGTCTTTCCTTAAAGCAATGGTTAGCTCTTATGAACTTAGCTTTTAAAGGAAGGCTTGCTAATATTCCCCCATGTCCTTCTTATTTTCTCTCCCTTCTCCTCCTGGAATTCTTTCCTCTCTGACAGCCACATGGCAAGTGTAACACTTAGTTTTGCCCACCAAGCAAAAAATTTGGGATTTGCTGCTGTAGTTTGTCCTGTGGAGTAAGTTTTAGGGTAAATGCTTCTGTGTTTGAATGGTGATTATGGAGAGTAAAGATAACATAAGGGTAGAACTATTGCAATGAATTCATGCTTGATTTTCAAGAGGCTGTGTTTTCAGTCACTTATCTTATTAGAATTAGAATTAGGTCACTTATGTAAAAATGGATATAAATTTCTAGTGTTAGACAGGCAAGTTCTATAATTTTGGCTCCAGTCCATTCCCACGTAAAGGTGAGATTGTTTCATGCATTCAATGCTGTGTTCTAACGAGTCTGTGTGTCTTAAGCAATGGGTCTGTCCCACTTACAATGCTAATTCAGGTCCCCATGTGTTGTGTGCTGAAGGATCCCAAAGCTCTCATTTACATTTCCTTAAAGTATGTCTAATTTTTAATTAAACACTAAAAGAGGAAACATTTTTAGCTTCCTAAGAAATCTTGTCCCTACTTTTGGTATAAGCATATAACAAACTCGATGCTCACCAATAATGAGGTTTAAGAAATATAAGAAGAAAATGGAAATTACATTATATAGTTTCATTACAAAGAATATCCAATAGAAGTATCAGTTTAGAGGGTCTCTATTTCTGAATCAACATGATGTCTGGACCTGTGGACTTTCAAAGATCAGATTAGTGTACAGAAACCCAGTATATATCTTGTGCAGCCACCTGAGATTCTGTTGGGCAAATATAGTAAGATATATCAACTCAAGTTTCAATTGGCTAGAACTTGCTCTCTTGAAATCTGCAGCATTGTGTGGGCCAGACTGATCTCTAGTTTAACACTGAAAATAATACTGCAATAGATTACCCAAGGATTGTAAAGCATTCTCCACCCCTTTATGTCCTTAAATCAGTACTGAGCCCCTTTCTGAAACCAACGCTCTAGCCAAGCCCAAAACTACACATTTTGATACAAGATTTTTTGTGCACAATCGCTGACTTAAATTGTCGAAGAGGTTACACTGGACAGTCAGTGTACCGAGGTTACACTGGAAAGTCTGTTGCTCCAAGAGCATGCACAGCAGAAGATGCTAGGCGTAGGCTACCTTGTCTGCAGGAATGACAGCTCCAAGTGGGGGCCTGCATTTGTAAGAATGCAAGGACTTGCCAAATATTTGTATCCCATGGGGTACAATACAAGCTAAACGTTGTCAAGGGGTTGCTAACCCTTTTTTTTTCATACTGACGAAAGCAGTGAGAAAGATGAGCCTTTCTGGCTGCATGCTACATTCTGTGCCTCTGCTGGCCCCGCACATACAAAGGTACATAACCTCTCTCTGTCTCTGGAGCTCTGCTCCCATGCCAAAATCTTCCAAACACTATTTAACCCTTGATCAGCAAGTTGTTGCTTACTCAAAGAAGATGTTAGCAAGCTGGCTGGCATCCAAGAAAGCCAAATCCTGTCAACAGAATATCCTGCAGCTGTGTGCAGAGTACACCATTACTGATTGGGATAACAAAGCTTTTGGAAAGTTTTTATCTGTGTAGACCAATTGTTCCTACAATCAGTAATGACCAAATATGAATTCTACTTTGTACTTAGTGAATGGGTGCATGATCAAATTAAAATTATCTAACATAATTTTGTGACGTAAACGAGAAGGGAAAAACCATCAACCGTTAGGAAAGAACTATCTTCAGACATGTGCCTGTCCCTCCCTTCATTGCAAAAAAGTACTGATCTCTTACTTTATTACACAGCTTGCCTTTATGTGGTTTGAATGCATCTAAATAACTAAGAGTTTTGAATATTTTCTTAATGTTGGTAGGGATTCAGCTTCACAGACAATTTTTTGGCACCCCCAATTAAAACTAAAGCAGCCTTGTTCTGTACTCTTTGTGGAGCCCTAGACACACTGATTTTTTTCATGGGACTCCTTAATCAGCCCTGGAGATGAAGCTAATGCCCGACCTAAGACCTTGAAAAGGAGCAGAATGGCCCAATACTTCCCAATTGAGAATTTTTAAGAATTTTAAGACTTTAACTTGGCAGCAAGATGAGAACCGCCATATACCTCTTTGCCTTTGGGAAAACTGTTACCTATAGATGAGGTGTGGCACTTCTGTTCTTGCACAGTAGCTAAAAGGGTAACTTAAAAGTTAGCTTTTTAACTTTAGTGGATACTTGCTAATGCAAAGCAATGTTAGGCAAAAGCAGTCCAGTAGATAAGTGATTCAGGGTTTTTTTGCTCCTATTTAAACAATTCTTGACTGAAGCCAAGAATAGGCAACAGATGAAGAAGCATGCCAGATTCTGAGCTGGTTGAGTGCTCTTTTCACCTCTACTTCCACTAAACTGATACTTCTATTGGACATTCTTTGTAACGGAGTGGTATAAGGCAATTTCCTTTCTCTTTTTGTATTTGTTAAACATAATTCTTGTTGATTGTGTTTCAGTTATGTACTTGCATGGAAAGTAGGGGCAAGAGTTCTTAAGAAGCTAAAAATAGTGCATATAATGATCTCAATAGGAGGGAGATTGTCAAATTGAGGAAGAAAAAGTAAAGGGAATTAAGACATCAACTACTGCAAGGCCATGTTAATAGTCACTTCATGTACGCTGGAAAACCAAGTATCCTAAATTCTCTGAAAAAACCCCCAAAGCGTACATCAGCAAGGCCTCACTCAGCTGTTCTAACTTCCTTACATTTGAATTCAGCACTTTTATAACAGTAAATTTTACTTTAAATCAATCTAGGGAGGAGCATAGGGAAATAATAGTTAAAACTGGAATTTTCAAAAAAATTTGTAAGAATTTGGGAACCCTAATTCTTCTGGGCATAGATGCCTATCATCATATTCACATGCCTGAATTATGTGCCCTTAGGCTATGAATTTCAAATACACCTTAATCTTCCAGTAGTCTGGTATACAAATAAACATGTTTCTATAGCAATTCTAATTTCAGGAAAAGGACAAAATGCTAACTGAATATGATCAGAGTTTTATAGATATTAAGGTGATACACTTTATCTAAGAGGGTGCTAGGATGTAATATCAGCTGCTTTCTCCCCAGCTTTTCAGTAATAAGTATACCAAGGAAAAAAAACATTCGTGTAACAAGTCTTCATTGACCTTACCAATGCTTTTGATGCTATTAGACTTCTAGCTCTGATAACTGTTGGCAATATTTCTGAACTCCTGGATGTCCAGAAAAGTTTGTGAAATTATCCGTCATCTGCACAATGGTGTGCTGGATAGAGGCTGTGGCTGGCACTCTGTTGGATCCATTTGTAATAGCAAAAGGAGTCAAGCAAAGGTATATTTTGGCACAGACTGTTCTTTGGACTGTTCTTTGTAGTAATGATTGATGATGCCACTAGAGACATGATGCCAGGAATATTTATTAAATTTTGAACATCTGGCAAGCTCTTTAACCTGAGCAGATTGAAGGCCTCCACAACACTGAAGGAGAAGGTTATATGTGAACTTCTTTGCGCAGGTGGTTGTGCTTTCGTTGCACACACTATAGAAGACCTCTAGTTCACGACCAACAAATTTGCTGTGGCAGCTAAAGTCTACAGATTTATCGTCAGTTGGAAGAAAAGCAAGGTTATGCACTAGTCCATAGCTGGAAAAGCATGTGCAAGTTATAGCCTCGGAATCAACGTATTTGTGTGGGTACTGGATTTAATTTACTTTTAAAGAGACTATCAGATGTCTAAGAAATCAAATGCTGAATTAAAAATACATGTTTTGCATGTGAGATTGCATCATAAATTGACACCTGCATGGTATCCCACAGAATACCAGAGTTAGTGTTTTTTTTGCTGTAGTAATTTCCACATTAGTCTGTGGCTGTGAAACATGGACAAGTCATTGCTGGCACATCAAAGAGCTGGAAAAATTCCATCACCAGCACCTTCAAGCTATTATGCATATCAAGTTGTAGGATAAGAATCACAAATAACAAGATTTTGCAAAGAGATTGCACAAACACTACTGAAGCAATCATTATAAAAGCATTATTTTACTGGACTGGACACGTCCTCTGTATTTAGGACATAAACTCCCACAGTATATGTTGCATAGTAAACTTACGACAGGCAGCAGATCAGAAGTCAAAGAAAAGGAGAGGCATTTGTCCAGAAAAAATCACTCCCTGGTTGCTACACAGATGCCATCATTTGGGAAACTCAGCATCAGCTGTTAATATAGAGTACTACAGTGTAAAGTGAGACATGTTGGTCAATGGAGCCGAAAAATAATTCACAACTGAAAACTAGTGAATAATTTTGCCCTTGTTGAACATCTGTGATTAAATCACAGTATCTTTATATGTGCTTGTACTAAATTCAATTTTGAAAGAAACCAAATCATAGCTGAGGAACAATTTAGGCATCTGTGTCCAACGGATGATGAAGTTCTGCTTTAGGAAACCATCACAGAGAGTAATGTTAGAGACAGCGCTAGTTACTGGTAATGCTACTCTCTGTCCAGCCTGTGGGATTACATACATTCTATGTTTCAGGCAGGCATAGCTGTGATAATGGAGTGGAAACCAGTTGAGAGAGAATTGGGCTGAAAGAGAAGAAACCATCAAGTGGTGCAAAACAAGCTCCACAGCAGCTGAAAAGAGAAGGCACGAGTTCAGCTTCCTATCTAGAAACACTGCAAGTGATTAATCCTGGCTCCAAGAAAACGCATTTTTCTTCCCACACCTCTCTGAGAAGGCATTGGTTCATAGGGAACGGAGAGCTGCGATCACCGAATCCTGGGATCCTGGAGCGAAGTACACAGGGGAGTGGGCTGGAGGCTTTGCAACATGGAAGTTCCCTGCGGATCAGGATTTCTTCTCGTTTCCCCTGTTTCAGGGATCACTGCAAGAGGCACACTCGTGCACAGACCTCCTCCCCAGCAAACAAAGGGACAAATGTTCAGGGGTGTTGTTCCCTCCTGCTTCTTTAATATGCAAGCTTATAATAACAAGGGGATTGGAGGGAAGGAAATAATCAGATCAACTGCTGTCATTTACATTTAATTGCTGTGTTTGCCATTTCAGCACTAAGCATTGAAATGTGCTCAAGATGATCTGAGAAACACAGCATTTGGTTCTGTGGTTGTTCTTTAAACGAGTTATTCAAATAACAACCTAAGATGGCAGGCGCTCTAGAGTAGTTACTGTGCTAAACAGGGCCAAAGAAGAGCACAAAGCACATCTCAGATTTTAGGATGTGTCTGTAGTAAATGTAAACAAGCCAATTAGAATATATTGTTTGCTGAAATGAAACTTCAAACCCAGGGATTATTGTACACAACCTATAGGAAATGGAGTGAAAGGAGTTCAGTGTGTGTAAAATTGATAGACAGTTTTTATCTTACTATCCTTTTTATCTAGAGCATCTGAAATTCAGTAAATATATTCACTTGCCCTACTTTTGAGAGTAATTTTTCATCAGATTTTCAGTAATTGGATATCACATATTTTATAGTCTTACTCTGTGTTGTTGGAATAGCCAAAAAGGAATAAAATGATAAATTGAATTACTTTAGGTTGGGCAGTTTTTATGGGAAAGTAAGATAGACTGGATGCCTTAGGAGTAATCCTCCAGACCACATTTGAAAAACTTTTAGGCTAGTAAAAAGCCCAGTCATTGGCATGCAATATTTCACCCCTGAAACAAGATATTGTTTACTGAAAGGAAAAAAAAAAATCAACAGTGTTTTAGTGTAAAAACTGCCTAGATTTTTAATGAAATATTGGAAGGAGGAAATACTTTTGTCCTGGCAAGACCTCAAGGTTGCTTTTCTTAATTTCTCAGTTCATTTTATTCTCTTATCTAAAGTATGTAAAAGGGATTCTGTATTTGAGTTATGAAAATGTGCATATTTTATAGCACAAAAGAGAACCTTTTTTCTTTCTTTTTTTTTTTCCCCCCTTTTTGGTAAATATTCTTTCAGAAGAAACACAATCGATGTAGTCAGAGCTAACAAGCAGATGGATGTATTTGAATGCCATTATCTTATGTACAATGATATTATCTCTTTCATGAAAAATTCAGCAGTTTGGGCTGCTTTAGTCAAGGAGAAGGAGGAAGTAGGAAAGAAAAAATAGTGAGAAAAACATGATCAGACTTGGAATCCCTGAGGGGGTCACATTGCATCATTTAGCAGGAGAATAAGCAATGCAGAAGGAGCAAAGTTGGTGGAGTTGCTGTCTGCTCTCCTTATGGCGTTCTTGGCTCTGAGTTCTCTTCAAGCCCTGCAGCTGTAGGTGGGCAGCTCTTGGGCCTGCTAAAGCATCACACCATGACATTTTTATCATCAGTCTAGGAGAAGAAAATAAATTTGCTAACAGAATATAGTTGGCAGGCTAATACTGCCTTGTCACATTCCAGACATCTCCAGGTCTGGCCTGAGCCAGAGGAAACAAGAATGAGGGCCAAGAAGTTCATGATGGACATGTTATATAATGAACAGAAATGCATTAAAAAAGGGGGGAGGCTGCTCTATAGTAGAAATCGAGTGTTCCTTGTGATTTCAGAAATGGGAGTAGTTGCGCGTATGAAATATCTAGCACCTGGGAGGTGGAAGGCTCTGTTTCTGTAAAAGCTGACCTTAATCTTCTCTGACTTCTGGGAAATATTTTATTTCCTTTTATTGAAAAAAAACCCACAACTTAAACTTGTACTATCAAGGTATAGGGTCTTACCCTGTTCTCAGGTACCCTGCTGTATCAACTCTAGCAGCTGATTGAAATCATTTAACTTGTATGCAAAAGACTAGGTTTTGAGCTCTCTGGGAACGATGTGTAAGAATGATTCCCACTGCTGGTATTTGGTGCTTGTGGCATTTTCTGCTACACAAATGCTTACCTGTGTGACTTCTTGCATGGTGGTTAAACTTGAAGAGACAGTAGAGAAGGTATGCCTTTCACTGCACAGTTTTCAGGGGAAAACTGGCTGGAAAATTTTAACTTTTCACCCTGCTACTTTAGAGTTGAACCATGTCAAGAATGAACGTTTCATACCGCATGTTAGCGCAGGAAAGCCTGCAATATAATCACTCAGCTGGGCAGCTGAACTGTGTCAAACATTTGGCAGAACAGAAAAATAAAGACTGCGATGGGGAATTTCATATGGGCAAATTGATGCATGATAGAAGAGTCACTATTCTCTTCAAAGCTGTGCTCAGTAGCTATGCTCTTGTAATCTTACAGTATGAGATGATTTGCATTGGAAGGCAGACTGGTAAATTAAATTTATCTTTACTTGCCTACCCAGTAGAGTGCTTTTCATGTCTGGGTGAAAAGATGGTGTTCCTGAATCATGGGGTCTGTACTCCAGAAGCATGATCTTCCAGAGGGTCACTGTTCTAGAGGGCATCCATCCTATTTGACTCAGTGACATTTGGAGGGCAGCATTGAATTTAGCTTTGTTTATGTTAAAGAAAAGAAAATTTCAGAGAAACGAATAATTGAAAAAAAAAATTATGCAAACAGTGCAACTTTTTGGGGGGTTCTGGATGTGTCACAGAATGTCTTAATGATGAATGTTTGTGAAAATAATCTTCCTAAGTGACCAGATAGATTGACTGCAGCTTTCCATAGCTCAGGTTGTGGGAAGAGACAGGCAAACCTGAATCAGACCTTCAAAAGTCCTTGCCCAATATAAGATGTGTGTACCCACTCATGCTGCTTTTTTCACTGTGATTTGTCCAGTATCAGAGCACATAAAAGTAAGATTTACTTTGGTTTAAGGTCTTGAATGTCATTGAGATGTTGTGCTTAACTGAATGGTTTATCTTTGTTTGAATTTTAGTTAAAACAGTACATCAGGTTTAAGTATAATGGTTTTCTTAGACAACTTTAACATTATTACCTCAAACCAGGATTTTTTTTATTTTTCTTTTTTTCCAAAATGATGAGTTACTCAATTCCTGTGTTGTGGCCCTTTAGAAAACTAAAACTGTTAGTTAAGAAAATATTCAGGTCATTCCTATAAAAATAACCCCCATTTTTTCTTTTTGATGAAATGAAGTTTGTTGGAACTGCTGGCATTTGGTGGGCTGAAAGAAAAAGTAGGACTAAAAAAATATTTAATCTAAGTTGTAAAGGAGCTTGGAACCACACCACAAGCATCATAATTAACTTTAATAATTATAAATGTAAATGCAGACAAGCCACAAGGTTTTAATGGTGTGCCACATGCTTCTGCTAATTATTTTAGAGTTTGGACACATTCAGTGCCAGCTAATTATAAACCCTGCTATGGAAATCATCTGTTTATATTAGACTTATTGATCTCTAGTGTTTAAGCAATATGAAAAGGGAAATCTACAATGCTGTACCATCTGCTTTGTATTCCTAATTGCTTTTAAAGAATCAAATATATAAATAGTCAGCTTTTTATATGTTGGGCTTCAAACTCATTCAAGAAACATGTTTTGCAAATCTAAGTGAACACGAAAAAGATGGAGCATTAATAATTTCTCTCTTCCCCTCCAACTTTTTGCATCCTTGGGTCTCTGCAGTTCACTGACCTCAACATGGGAGAACAAAACATGCGTGTCCCAGAAGTCCCACATATTGGTCAAGCCAGCTGAGAAGTTATGCAGTTTATCATTTACATCTTTTAATTGCACATTTTCTTTTACTCCTTGCCATCAAACACACCTTATGGCCATGAACATTTCTTGTTATTCCACTTAATGGATACACAAGAAAAGGGGAAGGGAAATTAATGTTCAAACTAACGATCACCTCCTCTGGGAAGTATTTGGCTTTATGGCAGATTAAGCCTATTGGGCTGCATGATGGGCATTTGGTTAGGGGGGAGGATTCAGACTTTGATTTTTTTTTTTTGTTTCTTTTTTTGTTAGAAGTACCGCTATTATGTAGTTCTGCTATTTCACAGTAATTTCTTTATAAAATTGCTGATTTTCATGCCATATAAAATAACTGTTTTCAGTGCTTTAACAGCTTGCAGTGTCACTTTTACTGGGATAGTCTATTTTGTTAGATATTTACTATTCTTTGACCCTTCAAAATTGCATTAATAAAAAGGTGGTGCATTCGGAGTGCTGCTTGGTGCTTGCAGCACTCCTAGGAGGTGGGTGTTCCCTGGACCCGTTTCACAGATGGAGGAGACAGGAGCAGAGCTGAAGCAGTTTGTGTATGAAAACTGTAGGTATTCCCAACTCTTCAGCCCTTTCTGATGTCTTGTCCTCCAGACTTTTTGTTCTGCTTTTGTAGTTCTTTTTTGTGCACAGAGCAGTGGAGAAATTTGCTTTTTCTAAAGTTAGAATTCCTAACTCAGCCTGATTGTTTTGCTGGCCCAAGAGAAGGTGTCTCATTACAAGGTTTGACACTTTGGGTACATAATGATATTACTTCTGGAGGAATCCTGCAGTGGACATAACAAGGAGAGTAAAGATGCAGAAATGTTTCTGGTGTGAATTGCTGCAACTCTGTAACTTCTGAAGCCCACGATGTTACAACAATTTGCATAGAACAGGAGTATGCCCTAAGAATTGCCGTCTTTTTGACAAATTGAGAAACTGGGCCAGATCCCCAGCTAGTGTCAGTTGTAGTAGCTCTACTGAAATCCATGGAGCTGTGCCAGGCTGCACCAGCTGGGAGTCTGGCAATAGCCGTTTAAAATTAAACAAGTTAATGCACTTGACTGCTGCAGTTAAGAGGTCCTGAACCTCTGCTGCTTTGCCTATTGAGAAGTTGCTTATGCCTGCTTAGATGACTCAATTGCCCTTACACCCCAGTTTCACAGCCTAGCTTTGCACAAGCTGTAAATGTTTACGGTGGGGCACAGTGGAAGAGAGTTGGTCCTTAAGAACACACCTAAGAGCTGTGTTTATGGTGTGGATCACTCTTTTGCTTTTTNTTTTTTTTTTTTTTTTTTTTTTAAATGATGTTGTTCTGTTCCCTGTGTTTGTTAAACTGCTCTGCTTAGCCTGGCACTTTGGAAGAAAAGTCTGCCACACATGGCTTTTCTAGTGCACATGCACACCCTTATTTTAATCTCTCTGTATGTATGTTAGTAGTGCAGGCTTCCGTTATTATCTGAGTTTATAATAATTAGGGCTCCTGGTTTTCTGCAATGCAGCAGGGAAAGAAGTGCAGCTCCGGTTTTCTATTGCTTCAAAATTCAGGCTTCTTCCCAAAAGTGAGGTACCAAATGAAGAAACAACACTGGAAAAGGCTTTTGAATGACCTTTCTAGTAAATCCCACATTTACCTTGAACAATGTAATTTGGAAGCTTTTAGAGAGCTAGCCAAACTCCTGATCTGTTTTTCAGATAACTATCATATTTCCTGTTAATCCATCAACATAAACAGTAACACTGAGAAGAACCACTGGCCACATAGCAGTATTTATACTCTTGGTGTTGGGGAGCAAGTAACAAGAGTGTGGAAAGATGGGTTCCTCTTGGCGACACTTGGTACAGGGCACGCTGTGACAATATGGGATTTAGTTTTGCAGCATGCAGTGGGCCAGTGCTTATGATGCTATGCGGAGAGAAAAATATATCAATGGTCTTATCTTGGGATGCATTTTCTAGTGCATCTAGCATCGCTGTGTCTTCCCTAATGAAAACCAGGCCTCCAGAGGAGGCCACCGCAGGGTGGAATAAGCGCAGGCGTCTTCCCTTCTGAGGATGGGTATAGGAAGGATTATGTGTTTGTTTTTTTTTCCACTCACAGCAAATATAATTATTATGAGCTACTCTTGTTCAGGTCCCCTCTTGGAAATCATCAACTGAGTCAGTGATGTTCTGTCTACGTGTACTGTTTAACTTTTCCAGAATGTAAATGTTATACCAGTTCTGCAGTACTTTCACAGGGCTCTTCTGGTGCCATTAGCATTTTAACATTATTATTAAGAACTGGATTACTCACTTTGTACCTTCTGATGGCTAGGAAAATGAAAGTGGAATGTCAGATGCAATTAGGAGAGATGCCACCCACTGTATTCCCCCGACTCCTTTGTTTGTTGCCTTCCCATATGACCCTCATTGGGAGTAAAACCTGCAGTAGTCCTCAATGAAGTTATCATTGATGAAGCTTCTGTTGTGAGCACAGCTCTGATGTGGTCTAGATTACTTGGAGCTTTTGAAGATCATGGAAAGCACCTAACATTTCATCATAAACAGTCTGTGAGCAGAAAATAAGAAGCAAATTAATTACGTAGTTTTATTGGACAAGGAAAAAACAATTATGTCCTTTCAATAGCTTTCAGCTATAGCTCTAGGTACTGTGATGTTAAATAATTTGGTCTTAACTTGCCAGAGGTGGGGTTTATTACTATTGCAGAGGCAAAATTTGATGGAAAAAAGTTCTCTGGCTACATTGGAGGTGGAATTGGTTGGTTTTTGATGCTGCTCTTGTCTGGACAAAAGGAATTTGCTTTACAGATGTAGATGGCAGCTGAACACTTTGACATTTTATAACCTGTAATTAATGCATCACTAAGATCGAGGCCGTCTGCCCCCATTTGTTTTCCACTGCTTTGGTATTACATCCCACCATGTAAAGATTACATGAGTCATCGCCCACTCAGCCAAAACATAGATGTCCAATGTATAACCTAGAATGTAAGATTACTGCCTAAAAGCTCTGCCAGAATCGCAGTGATACCGCAAATAGGGATAGCTTCAACCATGTTGTAACTGCAAGGCTTCGTAACCTCCTAGGGTGAGAATATGGTAGTTTGGTATAATGATGTATCAGTCTCGTTGCACCTGAACATCATATTCTCTTCAGAGTGAGTAGATGGGCTTTTCTGTAGAGACTGTCATAAAAGCAGTAAAAACTCTTATTTTTGGCAAGCAGAAGCTGTTTAAGAACCAAACTAAACTGCTGTAAAACAATAATTTTAAGGAGGAGTAAAACAGTGTTAACCTGCATGGCAAGATTCAGCTGATACACTGCAAAACGGCAAAGATATTAAACTCCCCTAAGATAAGGGTTATAATAGGAACTCCAGTGACCCTCCAGTACAGTGGGGCTTCCGTGGTACTATAATTAGGGTTATTACGATGAAGTCAGGCATATAAATGTTAACATTCTGCTCATTAAAATAGTTCTTTTCAGAGAATTAAGGATTCTGCATTTTACATTCATAAAGTGAATAATATAAACTTAACTTGCGGTTTCTTTGATTATGTGTTGGAAAGAGTTAAAATTCTCTATGTAGATCACTGTAGTTTTATTATGTAAGATGACCTTAGGAACTGTCATCCCCCTTGAATTTATACAAAGAATTCAAAGTAAAGGTTTTCTAGGTTACACTTCTTTTTTCAACCCTTTGTCCTGTCAGCTCAGTCCTAGATATCTTCATCTGCCGACATGCCCAGATGTGCAATGAATGTTGATTTGAGCTGGCCCCTCAACCCCTCCCTGCTGGTGTCATTAAAACCAGGGAGGTAGCTGCTCCCCTGGCATCTTTGGCAAGGCTTGGCTTTACACTGCGGACTAAATTATTGATGAAGAGCACTTCTGTCGCAGTGTGTTTTACCCACCTTTAAATGAAACAGTGCGGATAGAGCTGTCATTGCCTCCTCACTCCCTGCAACTTCTACATGACATTTATGATGTGGTTCAGATTGCACTGAAGCAATTAATTTCCAGTAGAGCCTGCACTCAGAATGAAGTTCCCTGACAATTACCAAGGGCTGGTTTTTCAGTGAGCATACCACATAGTCATTGATACAGTATACAAAAGAAAACATCACAATATACCGTTTGTTGGTCTTTTTTTCTGAATCTGATGCTTAGCATCTGAACATCCTTTTCACACCAATACCTTTTCTTAACAATGTGGATGAAACCTGGTGTTCAGACCCATGCTTTGGGCCTGATCCTACTGTGCACTGAATGCCCTCAGATCCTGCTACAATCAGTAGGACCCAAGTTTTGCCATCTGTTAAGAAAAGCCTTACCAAAAATGCTTGTCATTTTTGGTAAGAGACAGCCAATATCTTCACATCAGACATCTGTCTGCACCTGGAAGCAAAGCCTGTTTTTTTAATTCTGCATTCAACCATTAAAATGCTGCTGGTGCTATAGGAGCTGTTATTTTATATCTTTTCTAGGTTCTGTCTGAATAAAAGGATAGACTTTTCTGTAAAGAAGGTGTGCTCCTGGCTTAGGATTCGTGTAGGATAAAGAATGGAATAGATTTTTTTTTATATATGTTGTTTCTCTCCTACTTAACAGTCCCCCTAAGACCTTGATAACTGAGCTTGCCACACAAGCCATCTGCCAATCTGTGATGAGGAAGATTTTTGTCCAGGCTTGGGATTTATAACCTGTTTTATTGCAGAAGGGAACAGTGTCCTGAACACGGGATTATACCTGCCACTTCTCTTGAAGTGGAGCCACCAGCTTCCACCTGAGTAGCTACCAGAGATGGGCAGAAGTAGCCATGGTTTCATATTTTAGTTGAAGCATAGTACAGCTCTGTCTTCCCTGATGACAGCACTGTCAAACTAACACGGGGTGAGAATTTGAACTGGCACCTATGCATCAGGGTGATGGGCACTTTAGGAATGCATAGACAAAAATACAGACAGTATATTGATGGATAAACTAATGTGTGGACTTGTACTTACATGCTCAGGCTCAGAGGTGAATATTCTGACAACTGAAACATTTTGACACAAGTACTTATTAAGAAAATGTGTGAACTGGTTTGGATGAAATTGAATGTATCTTCACCCAGACCATGAAACAATCTGCTGGAGATTTGGAAAAACTAATGTAACTTGCCTTTCCTACAGTTCTGGTGTTCCTACTTTACCTCATGGGTTGGCAGTGTCAGAAGGTGACCCTCTGAAATGTGGTCTGATGTGGTTTTGCCCAGGAGGATCTTTGGTGTGAGTGCTAGGCTTAGCAGAAATATATGGATTTAGAACCCTTTCTTTAAGCATTCCCTTAAAAAAATTGTAGCTGTACTGCAGTTGTCTGTGATTTTTTTTTTTTCCAAATACATGAGATTTAAATTTCATTTGAGGAAGGGGCACTGGAAACAAATCAGGTAAAGGGATCTTTTTTCTATGGCACATTTAGCTAGAATGAAACTAGGAGTTCTCAAAAACACCCAATGCTCCTTCTCCCCAAACCTGATTTAGATTAGGGTTCAGGGTAGCAAAGTGTCTGAAATATTTTGAAGGAAGGGCTCCTTCTACCGACAAGGAAGCTCTTCTCCAGTTGATTAATCTCTGTTTTGTGATAAGCTGAAGTGTTTGTGTGTGTGTGTGTGTATGTGTAAATCGCATGAGGGACTCGAGGTTGTTGGTGTGGCTGCATTACTGCAAACTGTCTTAAAATGTCTCATTAATATCTATTGGAGATCAGAGGAACTAATATTGAAATTGTTGGGACCTGAATAAGATACTATGAAAAGTGAGTAGGGAATCTGGTGTGTTCTTCATGTTTTAGTGAAGTCTCACTTTTAATGATTTTACTATCATTCTGAAGTTACGGTTAAAAAGAAAGGCTTAGGGGATTCATTGCAGGATTATGTTGGAGAATGAGGGATGCTTATACAAGGAGTTTGTAGGATAGCAAGCAGCCTTTAATGAGTGCTTCAAAACTCCTGTAGATATTTATCAGTTCTCTTTGGTGAGACATGAGGAAGGTCTTCTAACTAAACCATTCACCTTGAAGAATCTTGCTGCCTTTGTCCACTTTTGTCCAACATTTCATCTGGTTAGGGACAGAGGTTTTTCTGCCCTGGATCTGAAAGCACAAATGCCCAAGTCTCTTCACTATGATGTTTCAAGTTTGGCTAATTTAGTGTCAAGATTTGCATCTCTGCCAGGACAGTGTATTTCACTCTGGACACCTGCAATAAGCTCTACTGGCACACTGTATTAGCTGTGTTTACCTTACAAATCCTTTACTGATTTTTCTAGTAGTTTGCTGGTAAGTGTGTTGGTTTGCCTATTATGGTTTTAGCAGCAGATGCTAAAATAAGATAGTATATGGAAAATTTGGTTTGTTGTCACTTTCATTTCTATCCTCTCAGTGGGTAGGCACCCGTAATGTACTAAATTTAAAAAGGTTTGGAATTTGGTTAACTATTTAAAAACTGTGAATTCATCAGTTGTTTCATAAGGCCAATGGGCTATTGAGCAGTCTTCCTCTGGGCATCGGCATGTTGATGGACAGCAGGTGAGGTCTATACAGCTGAACAGCACTGCTCTCCAATGCTCACATGCCTGCCCGTTCCCTTTGGCCAGCCCTGACTCCAAACAGCCTTAGGTCTCTACACAACCCGTTCTTGAATTGTTTTAAGTAAAAAGAAGGAATCAATGATCTTGTCTCTGCTCCGATATTTTGAGCAAACCAATTTTTCTACTGTTTCTTTTTTTGGAGGGGAATAAGGTGATAGACCTGTTCCCCACTGAGTCCCTCTTTGGAGGGATGTATTTTAGGTTGCGTACTGCCAGGTCATTTCACTTTTTTTCTGCAGTAGATTGAGAAAGCCCCGGTCTTGTTACTTGTTCTGTAAAATGCACTGGGGATGAAATACCTCAGAGAAGACTTGATTAGTTTAGTCCCACTCCTCCCACCCCCTTTTTTATTTCTTAACTAAATCAGGAATTTATCGTCATGCAAACTAGTGTTGTAATGTAAGCCTGATATAAATTTTTCATGTAAACACACACCTTATCAATCAGCATTTTAACTCCAGTGTCTGTATTTAGCAATCTAAATGAAATTGCTTTATTTTCAGAGGTTCGGGAACCTATGATGGACAAGGTATAGATGGAAGGGATCACTAAGTGGTTGAAGAAATAGCGTAGCAACACATGGCATAGATGGAAGTTGAACTTCCCAGAGGTGTGGAGTGCCAGCGCAACTGTGGCAGTGATGACATTGGGAGGTAAGTACAGGCTGGTGCCCAAGAGAAAAGGATATGGATAGTTTTGGTGGGTCACATGTGTGGACAGACACAAGCCATTGGGGACAGAAGGTTTGTGGTGGTGGTGGTGAGTGGGAGAAAGTTAGAGTAGAGTTTTATGGAGGAGGCTTTGGTATAGGAGGAAAGTGTTACGAAGACGGTGTAGATTTGGAAAAATATCATGTTTTACCGTACTTGAAGTGATCCTTGTGCGCAGAGACACAAGCGTGGGGGGGGTACTTTCCACTTCAGTGCTGAAATTCAGAGGGGGCAGTGAGGAGAAGGCTGGGTGCTGCTGGAAAGGGAATGCACTGTCTTGAACTAAATGTTGATCTTGTCTGCTGAAGCTGGAGAAAAGTAACTATGAAAGAGAGATTAGTTTAGGTCAAAAAATATATCGAAATGATATATCAAATATATAAACTTTAAAATATCTACAAAAATGCATATATGTGACTTAGGGCACGTGATTCTTTACTGCTCTTACCCAATACAAGTTGGGAGTCTGAGCTCTAGATATTTTAATAGGACAGGTAAAAATTTCTTTTTGATTGAAAGTTCATATATTTAAATATACGTGAACAAATTCCCTTGTCTCCTGTAGAGTTAGGACATGACTCTCTGCTCTGTTGTAGCACTTTTCTGCTGGTGCTGCAAATATGCTTTGTACAAGTGTTAAAAAATGCTGTTACGAAGCAGAGAATTAGACCTCAGTATGTAAAATAGGGAGATGATGCAGAGTAATTTGAGTAGGAAATCCTGGGACATTAGCGATGCTCCAAGTGCAAATTTTAATATGGATTTAACTGCAGAGCTGCTACTGAGGCCTCCATAATGTTATTTTAAGGTTAATTTGGAAACCTCGTTTGCCGTTTTGGCTGCCTAACAGCCACTGTCATTAGTGAGAGTCGCATGGTTGAGTTCCAGTGCTCTGCTCTGAAAATCTCCCTCTCTACAGTTGTTTATGTACATAGAAATAAATGAGCAAATAGACCATTCTTTGAAAAGACTATTTTGTGTATAATAACGTGTTAATGTTTTAATCCAGTCATCTGTACTCCCACAAGGCAGGCAAAGGAGCTTCAGATCTGAGTTCTGAACCTTTTCTTAATGACAGATTTCTTTGGTCAGAAGCAAGTCAAGCTCTCCCTTTGTCATCCTGGCTTATTTTTCAGTCTTGCTGTCTTTCCACAAGACAGCAGTGAGAGATTGCTATGAAACTAATTAATGTCTGACAGACAGATCGAACCAAATATCCTAAGGATTCAGAGTATAGTTCATTCCCCTTTACAAAACAGAATACCACAAGGCAAGAAATATATAGATGACATTATTATACTAACAAATAGCTGAGGGAATTTTCTTGCTCATTTTATCCAAATTAGACAATTTAAGACAATTATGGTTACACTCCTCTCCCAGACTGCAGCTCAGTTACCTTGATGTGTTGGTAGTTGTAAAGAGATACATATGAAATATTACCTAAGAGGGAAGCTATGTGCTTTACTGGACCTCTATTGTCTCTCAGAGTGCAACCACAAGGGAGAAATAAGGGTCATGTGTCATATATGCATAGCCAAAGTATAGAAGATTTATGACTTAGTGAATATGTAGATATGCTGGTGTTCTTGACCAAACTGTGGAAGCTGTCCTTGAGTGTGTCTGAGGTTTTACAGTTTAAAAAAAAATACTTCAAAGCAAGAAAGAGACAAACAATTATACACTCGCAGTCTTGGAACACTTGGGCAGTGTTCTCTGCAATCGCAAAAATAATGACTGCTCATCCTAGTCTCTTGGGGGAAAATTTCCATATTTTTGCTTTCGAGGCACTTTCAAAGCCATTTACTGCCATAATTCATACACCGCTGGATTAAGAACCATATGCCTCTTAAAATCAGCAAGAGGCTATGTAGTGGATTTGCTGATTTAAGGAAAAGGAAAAAAAATAAAATAGGCAGATTGAGACCTACTTTTACTTCAAAGGATATAATAATACCAGTTTGTAAGTCCACTCATTAAGAAACAGTTCTAAATTAACTGGATAGGGTGACAACAAAAAAGTATCAAACTCCAATATGTTGACCACTGCATTTGATTTCTATACTTACTGTAGTATCTTTTGGTCAGCAGTTATCCATAATTGTTGACGGTACATTCAACACGAGTTGTATCCAGAGGCTTAAGCAGTGCTTGTGGATCAGGAGAGCAACATTTCATCTCTGAAACAGACATTGTTCTGTCAGAAATAAGAGATGGTCCTGTGATGTTAACTGTGAGTGATCACAGTTTGCTACATTAGGTTACAGCTTGATGCTAATTCACTATACTTTTCAGCAGAACATGCACTGATTTCACTGTTTAGCAGTAAAACACCTTTCACTGGTGTTATTACTACCAGCATGTCTTTTAGATTATCTAGTCTGTTGTCTGGAAATTCCTGTCTTTTTGGATCTGTGCTGGCTTCTCTATAGTGCAGCTCATGAAAGTCCTCAGAATCCAGTATGTCTCACACATCTGTATATCAATACATACTCACCATGTCTGTGATCGCAAAGAAAACTTTTCAAATAAGAAGCTCTTTGTCTGTGAGCAGCATGTGAATGATGGCAAAAGTCACTGCCTGAGTCTGCAGACAGCCTGAAAAAATAGCTTAAAAAGGGTTATGTAAAGGTCCCTGATGAACTTCAAAACACAGCCATAATCTTCTCATTGTTAATGGTTGCAGCAGAAGTATAGCCCATATAGTTGTAATCCCTGTACATGGCAAGGAGATGGGGAGAGGTGCATTGGCATAATTGGCAACTGCCAAAACCGGTAAAACATTCAGACTTTTCAACCAAATTTGAAATTATTCCTAATCTTTTCTGCAAAGGGAGGTGGAAAGAAGATGTACTCTGTCTCATCATCTTGATTGCTTTTTCTATTTAAAACCAACTGTCCCAATGATAACGTTGTTCCCAGCAGATAATGTGATGGTAACATAAAATCAGTGTCAATGCAAAGAACAGGGATGCAGATAGTATTTGTATCTTCTTGGATAATTGTAGTTATTAACTTTTCCTAAATTTGTTGCTGAATTTTCTGTAACAAGTTTTTTCTGTTTATTTATTTGCTGCACCAAAGCACTATTAAACACAGTTTTGCTACTGCTTAACTTATACCTCTCCTTCGTCAAAATAGATTCTGATGCTTTGACCCCCTTCTTACTGGACAAGGTCAGGACACGTAGATACACAGAAATGAACAGGTGCATTCCTCTTCCCTTTGTGCTGGTTATACTGCTGCTGCTGGTAGGAAATGGGGAGCAGGAAATATGAAAACATGATGGGAGTTGTGTCAGTGCCAGCTGTGTCACTCTAGTAAGGACCACTGCTCAGTCCACTGTTGGTTTTTGGGACAACACAGCAACTTGTTTAACACAGTATTTTGTAGAAAGAACCTTGTTTATATCCCTCTTTAGTTTTAGTGCCTGGGTAACAGCTCTTGAGGATCATTTGCAAGAAGTTGCATTGATTTCTCATTTCTCATAAGGTCCCAGCTGGAGCCTTTAATCCTATTTGAGGCAATGTAATTCAGGAGAGATTTGGATCAGTCGGACACAGTTTAGAGGAGAACAAGGAGATAATCGGAACCCCATAAAATATGTCCCACAAAGATTAAAAGAAATGGGTTACTGAGCCTGAGGCACTGATGTCTGGAAGGGAGTAATTGTTCTTTTCATATATGTAAAAGTCTGCTCTCCCTGTCCGTGGTGGACAAAGCAATGGGACTGAATGGAAACTAGCACGATTCAGGCTGGATTTTAAAAAAAACCTTTCTGGTCAAGGAGGTTATAGCATCACTGGAGTAGGTTGCTGGATTCTCTTTTACTGTGTCCTGCTTGGAACTGGGTAGACAAACATCTGGTAGAAAGGGTGTAATTTGCTTTCAAAGGGAAAATGACCTTTATGTCTCACAGTCTCTTCCCACTATATGATTCTGTGTATCTCCATGCAGTTCCTAAAACTTCTTTTCCTGGAAAGGTGCTATCAATAGGTGGAGAATCTCATTGCAAAATACTTGGTTTGAGAAAAAGCTATTTGTTTCCTGTGAATTTTGTAAGGGCCAACAAGTTAAAAAACATATAGGAGAGGAAGATCTCAGGAATCTGGGAGGCAGGACTTGACTGCTGTTAATATATATCATGCCCCAACGTGGATTGATGTGTTGTGTCTGTCACATGGGCCTGTAAGTGTTTACAAAGCAAACCACAGTTCCCTAGAACAAACTGCCTTTTTTTTTTTTTTCACCCTGGACCAACAGGAGGTCATGGCCTAATTGTGTCCTAAACACTCTGTTTTCTTTTGTTTCAGCCTTTCAGAAATGAATAGAAGAGGGTCAAAGTGTGTTGCATTTCAGTGTGTTTGAGGCTTGCTCTACAAATGTATTTGCTGAGAGAATTTAGCTTAGAAAATTAAGCCTTTTGGTTTTTTAATGAAGAAGGGTAGCTACTTTTTATTCTTTGAAGGGGTTTGTAAACCTCTACATCTGCTTAAGGGAGAGCTTTTTCCTCTGTTAATCTGGGTGAATCCTGAATGGGATTGAAATGGGGCTCAGGCCCAATGGTGTTAGTCATTTTTATCATTCATCTCTTCTTTTGAGGTCTTAAAACTTTCACACAGAAACCTGATCTAAACCTCCAGTTGCCTCCTCTCCCCTCAACAGATGCATAGGAAGTCTGAGGATATTGATTGAATAAGCCCCCCAAATACATGCCTTGGAATTCACCTTTTACTCCTGTTTGAAAGAGCAAACAATCACATGCCTGCAATAATGTAAATTTTACTTTCATTATGACCGTACTCTCACAAGCTAATTACATTTCAGACACAAAGCCTGTCAACTTTCCTGCTCCATGGTGATAAAGGAACCTGCTGGGTAAAATCGCCACCACTCATGTGTTATTTCAGGAAATATTTAGCTGACTGTGGGAGAGAGTTCTTGTTTTTGTATTGAAGTAAAGAAACAAAACAAGAAAACTCTAGTAGATTTATAGTAAATGTAAGTGGCTATAATGATCAATATGATTGGACAACATAGTTTAAAATTAATCATAGTCTTTGTTTAAGGAACCTGTCTGGTTTTGCCTTGCATGTTCTTTTTCATATTTATTGAGAATACTGACTGAAATTGAGACCCTTTCCACTGGGATCTAAGGTAGCATGTTTTTCTTTGCAGCCAGGGTGGGCTGGAGCTATTCCAGAGGAGTGCTGCAAAAGTAGCTTAATTTCCTTCCAACTATTTGTTACTACTGATGTCCTAGAAGTTATCACCCTAACCAGCTTAACCAGCTGTCTGAGGAGAAAAAAAACATTCAATCAGTCCTGCATGTTAGTGCTAGTACAGCCAACTTAGTTTTGAGATCTGTTTTAACTAAGCCATATGATTTTTGTTTCCTCTTTTTTTTTATTTTTTAAGTTAAGTAAATGAAAGCACTCACAGGTTTGGATTTGCCAGCTGAAATGTGAAGGTGGCAACTTGCAGCAGAAGGGTGGTGAACAGCCAAACAAGCCAGGGGTGAAGGCAGCATCTTTCACTGCATGGTCCTTTCCATAATACGCTTCTGGGTGAAATATAAAGGAAATATAAAGAGGTAGGTTTAGAGGCCCAGCTGACAGGTGCTAACTTGTTTAGCTGCTGTGCCTTGATTGCATTTGATTGTGTGCCCGTAACCTGAGCAGATTCCAGAAAGCAGTCATATTCTACTTACGGCAAGTTCCTTATGCAATACATCATGCTTTTGGTGTGTAGCTTGGCCTTGGTGCGGTATTCAGGGGAAGGAGTGAACACAGATGAGTGTGAATGATGTTTTGAGGGGAGCTTGTGCTTTCTTGCCTCACCTGGGCCGTGTGATGGACATATTGTTGTTTTGGTTCTTTTAGTTTTGAGCTGTGATTTGGAGGAGGTACCCCCCCCTCAAGGCATAGCGTCGTAGCTTCTGTCTCACTCTACACTTGGACATGGGGCTGAGGAGCTACAGATATGTCTTGCTGTGTTCTCTGAAATGGGTGGAACATCAGTGCTGTGGGACAGGCTGAGAGATGGGAGTGAATGAAAAGAGAGTGGTGATGAATTTTTATTTAACTGCCCCCAGTAAATGAACACCAGATACTTAGGAGGATGCCCTTTCTACTTAAGAAGCAGCTGATGTGAATCACTCTTTCTGAGCAGCTGTCACATCACAAGTTACTAAACATCACATAATTCTTATTCAATTTAGCAGAACTAAGCATGATATAAGATTAGGGAGGTTGAACTTGGCTCTGATTGTTTAACATTAAACCTTTGTTGATAGTTTCAAATCCTCACCAGATTTCATCATGCTGCTGATAACCTGATATCCAATAACTTCAGCTTCATAAAGGCTCTGTTGGTAGAATGAAAGTCCAAATGCACAAGGGCATGGTTCTTCAGTTATCTGGGTATCTCATTTAGTAAAATCAATAGAAACTGGTGTTTCAGTACCTATATGAATCTGGTCCATAATATGTAGCAATGTACAAGTATGTGTCCAGATGTTGAATAGACTCAGTTGGGGTGAATGGTATTTGGGCACTTGTCTGGAATTACTGCTGTGTGAATTACTACTTCATGCTTTTGGTCTGTCACTAATGAAATTGTGTGATGCGCATCCCCGTTCAGTGTCCTCAAAGACTGTGCACAACCTATATCTCCCGTAAGACCTCTGAGTCGTATGAAAATAATACATTGGCTTTCTGCGGGATTTTTTTTCATGGAAATGGTCACCCTGAAATGTCTCCATTGCAATGATATGAACATACACATGGGCACTTGTCAATCTCCTAACCTTTATGCTTTGAAATATCCACTGGAAAAGGATATTGATTTCTAGGATATGGTGATTCAGACCCTCTGCTTTTCTGATTAACATGCCACTACCTTCTTCAGTGGAACAACATGCATTTATGATAGTGAGAATCTGTCCTGAAGGACTAAGGAAGTAGGAGTGTAAAATAAAGCTTTACTCTAATGTTATTAAATAGCTTCGTCCTTGGAAAAGAACACAAATACTCCCTTTATATATGAAAAGAGCCTGAAAGTTTAGGTAAATGTATAAGTATCCTGTTAAGTAGTGCTTGGTTGAACACTTTTTTCATGAAATAGTTGTTCTTTTGAACATACTTGGTATTTTAAGAGGAAATAGTGGAAATGGTGAGGACATGGTAGCTTAAAAAAGCCCTAATAGTGCAAAGTAATTTTTTCCATACATTTTCATAAGTATTTTTTATTATGCATTGCACACATCCTAAATACATAATTACATGCTGTCTTGGCCAATTGAGTAAATAATACATATTTTTTTTAAAAAATGAATGAATATTTAACAAATGGATTGCAATGGCTTCAATGTGGGGAACATAATATGGGTTTTAAAAACCTGCCTAATTATGCACTTAACCAAGACATGAGGACAGTTCTTCTATAGCCATTCTGGCCTGTCAAGTAAATAATATGCGTTTTACAAAACCAACTAATTATGGATTTACCCACGGGACTGTAAAAGATCTGAAGATGCAGGTAAGTAATACGCGCTTTATAGCTAACCATGCACGGGGAATTTAATTTAATTAAAAACGTGGTAGGTAAAAAAAGAGAGAGTAAATAATGCCCATAATCTCTCAAAAGCCAGGAAATTCAAGTTAAGTTAGCTTCCATGCCATCTTGAAAAAGTCAATATACCAGTGAGAAATATCCAAGAGTGGGATTCATCTGGGTGGAAGTATTTTTGTTGAGGGAGATCTCATTGCTTTCCTGGAGCTCTCTGTGGCTTGAAGCGTCTCTTCTGGCTGCCGGGATTGCAGACCCGGGGCTCCTCTTTAAGATTATGTTGTGGGTTCAGGGGTATGGTGTGCCCAGTGTCTGCTTTTGGTCACATTTGTGTGGTTTTCCCAGAGATTTGTATAGTAGATTGGCTACAGACCTGACTAGGAAAAAAAGAAAGAATGTAAATCTGGGTTCCTATTTGGTTTTATTAATATGCATTTGCTAAGGCACTGGAGGAATTTTTGGACTTGCTGCAAGCTGACACTGTGCTCTTTCTGAACCACTAGAAAAGAAACACTAAGGCTTGAACACTCCATCATGTGTCTCTTTTTGTATTGAAAAGAAGGCAAAAGGTGACATCAAAACTAGGGTCTTGAACTTGGAAAATATTTTGAGCTTAATCCTGCAAAGTACTAAGAACATTGTGCGTATTTTAGGGTGTCACTAGCCCTCTGTATACATGACTGCATGAAAATTCATCCCTGAGGAAGTCTGGCAGACTACCTTATGAGTTATAAACCCAAGGAAAACTAAATCTCAGGTGAAAGTGTTAGGAGTGTTAAGCAGGGTAGATGAGTAGTGCAAGTGTTTGTTACACACACACTTAGATGTACTAAACTAGTGATTTCTTCACTGAAGGCCTTAACAGGTGAATCTGAAAGACTGCAGACAGCACATTTCCTTAGGAAACAGTCACTCAATAATAAAACAGTAAACAGTCAGTTAATGGTGACACATCCTTGCCACTTTGCAAACAGTATACAAAGAATTTTATTTTTTTTTCAGTCTTCCCTTTTTTTTCTAAAGTCTGAGAAACAATGTTGGGACAACTAAAATGCACCAATCCCCCCTCACTAATTGCTGGGTGATGCACAAATATATTGTCTGACATTTTTCCCCAGTTTTATACACCAAAGTTGTGTTCTGAATATAAATTCCTGCAAGCTATTGAGATCACAAGTATGAAATCTGAAACTGCTGGTTCTATGATGATAAAGGGACATGCTCTTTAAAAGAACCCATTTTTGCTGCAAGCAATGAACATGGTATGTGGAAAGAGACCTAGATTTGAAGTAGAGTTTGAAATGCTGCAGGGATTGCATTACATCCTTCTAACACTCTTCTTGCTTGGTCAGATAGAGGCTTTTTTTTCTTGTTTATGTGTTTACTTTGAGAATGTTAGATTGGAAAACTTATATTAACCCTTTTCTTCTTGGCTCCCTTTCTTCTTCCACCTTTCTCCATAACCCACCTCCCCAGCATTTACTGAATATAGTGGTTCTCTTTGGGATCTGAAGAACTGTATTGTTTAGCCACAAAACCATCATCTCCAGCTTTTTCTCTTTCCTTAAAAATACACTCTTCTTTTTAAAATGCAAAGTGGATTTGGGGTATTTGATTACTTACTGAAACCAGATACAGAAATTTATTATTAGGAAATCAAGTTTCATGCTAGGAGAGATTGGAGCATAGCCAAATTAACAACTTGGTTTGTATTTTAACTGTATTATGGTCTCACCGTTCTGCTTATGTTTTCACAAAAAAAATCCCAATAGCAGTGATCACTGCAAAAATAACCCCAAACCCACAATTGATGTTTATTGCTTAGAAATAGCTGCTTTTTCTTCAGATGCCTTGGAAAGCACAGGAGTGAAATGAGCCAGTGGCAAGCTGTGAGCGTTTCAGGACCAAATACTGCAAACAAAACTCACCTGGAGCTTTTGAGGAGTGAAAGATCAAGACTGCAGTGAACAATTTCTTGCCAGCAATTGCCTTGACCATTGGGTCACCATTGGAAAAATAATATGATAATCTTTACATTAACTTCAGTAGTTTTCTTTGTGCCAATTGCTCCTATTGTTGCTATGCTCAGCTAAGCTGGCATGACAGGAGGTGTATTACTGGACTGCTTAAGAGAAGACTTGCTTGAGTTCTCAAGCAAGGTGAATAGGACTTGGAGAATCTGACAAAAATGTTTTATCTGAGCTGTTCTCTTAATTAAATTAGTCCCATTCCAATAGCCAGCTGAATAGTGATGTCAAGGAGGAGACAGCCACCTTACGAAACCTCTCCTGTAAAACTTACTGTATTTTTAGATTCTTGGATCCTTTCAGTGCCATCTGTAGCGCACACATCACATTCTTCACCATGCCATTACCTTACAGAAGTAGATGAAGAATAAGAAATTATTTTATCTAGGTCAGAAAGGGAATATGCTGAGAAAACTCCTTTGTGCAGGGAGAAATCAAGCCATCGCACAACATTAGGGACCACAAGACATATTCATTTAATATTAACGATTTTAGTAGCAGCATGTCTGGATCGTGTATCAACCAATGCTGATGTTACTGCTGGCTTAAAAAAATTCTTGTCTCAGCTTTAGGCAATTTAAAAAACACTTTTGGTTCCTTACTTCTCTGATGGCCAAATCCTGCTCCCTCTGTCTGTTGTGGAGTTCTTCAGGAATTGGTCCCTTTTGCTGAGCTATTAAGACCCACAGGATTTGGCCCTGAGAACCTTAGGATGTGAGTGTGAAGGTTTCCCAGGTCTGAGCAAGGAATTTGTGCTGGTTTTTTTCTTTAGCTTTCTTCCTAAGTACACCAAGAATTCAGAGGGAATTAGAATAAAATTTCTGTGGAATTTTCTTGAAGCAGAGGGGAGAGTTGTGCTTGCACAGGGCTTGACAGCTCTTGACAGTGCTGCAGAAAATGCAAACATGCTGCAGAGCAGCCCGGGCTGTGTACCGTAGAGTGTGAGTGCCCTCTGCTGCTCCTGGACACGCTGTACAGGCCACGAAAGCTCGCTTTTGTTTTATTATTTTTAACAAAGGTAAAACCATCAAAGGTGTTATCCTTGTGATGCACAGTGAATGAGTACTGGTTGCACCAGTTCTTTTTAAGGAACTGGCCATATTCTAAGTTCAGTCAGAGTTAGTGGTGTCAGTAGTCACTGGAATTTACTGAATTGACGCCTACTGTAAATATCATCATATTTTTATGAACATTTAGACTGGTGAGTAATTTCCAGAGCTGTAGTAACAAGCTTTTTGAATCTTTCCAGTATCTATATATGAATAAAGTGAAATGCTTTGAAGTACTTAAAAGTAAATTTTAATATATTCCCTTAGTGCTCAGGTCATTTATGGTCATAGTTCCTAACTCATTTATTTGTAACAGAATTTAAAGGAAAAGAAAAATTTAAGCTTCTACAAAATCTAGTGAATCTATTTCAAACAAAGTATTTTAGCTATTAAGTATACATATTATTTTGTGCTTCTCCATATAACTTACACTGTCAGCAGCTTTTATGGAATACTAATATTCTCACACAACACATTACATATCTAAAGCTACTAATTACAAATCACATTTTACACAAGCTTTGAAAAGGAAGCTCCAATACTTTGTAGACTATTCTTTTAAATAGCCTAGTACAATATTAAATAATCATTAGACAAAGATTATTATAAAATCGGGCTGCCAAATTAGTGACTGTGTTTTCTGTGGCCCTAATCTTTCATTTCTTCCTCAAGCAAAACTCCCACTGATTTGAAGAACACAAGATTTAGGTCTATCACAGCAAAGTGGAACATCCATATGAACTACATTGTAGCTGAATATAGTATATCAATATTATCTAGAAATCAGGTGCAGATTGTATATTGGGAACCTGCAACTGGGAAACTTCATGGCTCTTTGCCAAGTGTTCTAAGGACATTAATAAGATCGAAAGTGTCTTCACAGTTATACTTGTGAATGTCAATGGGAAACAACTTTAAAGTGAATTCCAGGTTTACAATAAACAGCATATTGAAATCTGTTGTAAAAGACAGTTCTCCAGTTCTGGGGCAGCTGCTTCCATGGGACCCATGGAAAAATGCAGCCTGAGGTATGCTGTACTGAACAGAAGCAGCTTACATGGTATCTCACGGTGACCTCTTTTGATTCATCAAAAATGCCTCCATTCTTTTCTTGTCCTGAGCTCAGCACTATTCCGGATAGAGCCTTAAGCAGTTTAAAGTGTCAACATGAAATTAATGCTGTGAAAAATCAATAAAATTGTAATTTAACGCCACGCAAGTTAGCTCAAAGTGAATGTGCTGTAGAATTGACTGGAAGGAGCATCCCACAAGTAGTGCAGGTGGCACAATACATCTGTGCCTCCTGACACCTCAGTTCAAATATGTGTTTGTTTTTGTTGGCTCAGATCAGTATTTTTTCATGCTCTACACAATGATGTAAATCAGAACTAATTTAGTAGTCCCTACACAAGAAATGTGTATTGCAAAGGTCTGCAAATCAGGACTGAAGTGCCCTGACAAAGCTGTGTGTGGTAAATTCATGCACAGATATATCTTCCCTGTATCTTCTTCTGCTCCATGCTATTGTTCTTTTGCTTCCACAAGGATTGAAACTCACCTAAATCTTGAAGATAAATCAAATTCACAACCTTAAGTGGATATGTAATTCTAGAGAGAACAAGCCTGACAAAGACAGTGAGGCTAATACTATTGTGAGACAGCCGACTAGCCTAGGGGTTTCCTTTAATGTTACTTCTACTGCAATCAGACATTGGCACAAATTCAGACCTGGTACAGGCAGGAGCTCTTGAGAACTACATGAGATCCTGGGCTATTGAGACTGCTTTTAGCACTGCTCATTTAGTTCATGGGGAATGTCAGCGCTTCCTGCCCTAGGAGGTTGTAAAGAAAGATGCAAATCCGTGGCCAGGTTGAAGGCTGGGATGAAACTTGAACAAATGATGTTCAAGCAAGGTCTGTGCTGAGAACTGGCCAAAACCAGGAAATGCTGTGATCATGGATGTTGGCATTTCTATGTGCTGGTAGGTGAGTAAGTACAAGCATGGAAGAGAAGTAGCATCTTCTCTTAAAACTACTGTGGTTTTTACTTTCAATACCATACCTGGTAACTGAGTCTTCTTCATAATGCAAGTGTATTCTGTCTGTTTGGATAGTAGACCCTTAGATCTCTTCATCTCATGTCTTACACAGTCAGAATTTTAATAGCAAAACTTAAAACGGAAATTTTTTGAGTGTGGGGATTCCGCCCTTCATCCAAAATAGATGTCTGGATCCAGTCAGTATTTAATAAGCTTGGCCTTTTCATAACACCATTTGTCTTTTCTGTTTAAAAGCATCTCTACAGGGAGTCATGGGCTCCCAAGAGCTACCATAATACTATGCCATGAATCGTCTAGTGAACTGGCTATTTTTTAAACACCTTCCCCTTCAGTTCTGCCTTCCCTCCGAGCATCTCATTTTCGGCTATGAAGGCTGGGGAGTAGGTCTCATGAGAGCTGCTGAGAATGAGTCTATGAAATATCAGAGGTAGTTTTTAACAGTGCATCTCACTCAGTATCACATAGTACTATAAACATTTCATATAGGATCTATCCCATAGTGTGTCTGACATTGATTTACAAACTGTTAATATATTGCTGCTCTGGAACTGGAGAGAGTAAAGTAGATTAAGCTGAGCCTCAAAATGAGAAATAGTTGTTGCCTCTACTGTTACCAATTTTGTTGGCTTTTTGATGCCTCACAAAACTAAGGAGGCGGCAGACTACTGCTTGCGTTTGCCTTAATGTCAAAGTTTTCTTTTATGCGTTTCCCTTTAGAAAAATGGGGTTTGACCAGTCACAACATATGGTCTTGTAATTCTACAAAACTGTAGCTTTATTAACTTAGTGCAAGTTGTTGAAGAAGAATTTTGGAAACTCAGAGTTCTGTGCAGATATTGGAATGAAATCTGTACTTCTGCAGGAATGTCTACACCGATCTGAAGAAGTTAGCATGGCACAGGGCAAGCATTCACTAGAATGCTTTCAAAAAATAATGTCAAGCCAGAAATGAAGTACAAATTCTGGTTCATATGCTCTGTACCTTTCCTGTCTTCCACAGAAACCCATGAGCTACAGCTTTAGTAACTCCATCTATAAGTACCCCTTTCTGCATTTCTTCCTGCTCCAGTCCCTTGCAAAGACCAAATTCAGAATACTAATTTCACAACTATTGTCTGGCTTGTTTCTCTCCACCATCTGCTTTCAGGTTATGTCCATGTGGGATGACCCCATCCCAACCTAATCTTTATAGAATCATAGAATCATTATGGTTGAAAGAGACCTTTAAGATCATCAAGTCAACCGTTAACCTAGCACTGCCAAGTTACTATTAAACCATGTCCCTCAGCACTACATCTATCTATCTTTTAAATACCACCAGGGGTGGTGACTCAACCCCTTCCCTGGGTAGCCTGTTCCAATGCTTGACAACCCTTTCAGTAAAGAAATTTTTGCGTGCTACCTTTTCCTAGGTGGAAAACGTGCGTAGCCTTCTTTCTTTCTGACTCCTTTCTAGGGCAGGGAGATTGTTTGACATGTTCTTCTCCATCTTGAGTTTCCTTCTGAAATTGTCAGTCTGGGTTGCTCAGCAGCTTCTGTCCTTTTATGTGGATAGCATCGATATTTTAAATAGCTACGATAGACAAGATACTTCTGCTGTAGAACAAGAAGCTATCTTGGTGACTATGAAACCCAAGAAGCCAATAGGCCTTATATGGTCCAGTAGCCATATAGAGTATCTTTGGCTATTTTAAGCCCCCCCAACTCTAGGCTGACAATGCAAATTTGTGAGGATAATTGTATATCAATTTCATATGCATGTCCCTTTATTGAGAGGAAATATCAGAAATTAAGCCTTACAAGTATCCAGAAGCAATTATAAAATGAGTAGATTATAGTGGTAATACTGTAAATGGAAATTCACTGAAATGTCAAAGTACTTGCCATGAAATGTAGCAATAATATGATACTAAACACAATACAGAGAGCTTTCAAATATTAATACCTTTATTATTTTCTCTATTAATACTGATAAAGTTCAAACAATCATCACCAAGCTGATCAGGGGAATAATAATATCATTACCATCATCTGCTGGCGGGAGTTATAATGGTGCTGTCATTCTGTCCTACTGGAAGATCACTTACGAACCGAGTTAGATTCTGACATAAATCCCTGGAGGTAAATGACAGGACATTACAAGGCTCAGAGGATAATTGTAAACTTGCATGCTAATGACTCAGACTTGTAAAGATACCAATCATAACAAACCCGGTAACAAATAGTAAATTAATTTTTCAGCTTGCTTGGCACTGTCTGCTCAGGAAAAAAAAGTTCATTGTACTTGAAGGCTTAGTAAGCTTTGCTTGCTGTATTTATTCTACTATTATTTCTTTTATAGTGATCTGTACATAATACCACCGCTCATGGCTGGTTTATTTAATGACCTAATCAGCAGGCAATTCCTGGAGTTTTAACAGGATAGATACGCTGTTTCCTGCAGAAATGGCTGCTTTGCAGAGGAAGCTTCTGAGCTACTCAGACCAAGAGAACCTCTGACAGATGCGCATCAGTGCATAACTTGAATGTCTTCAAAAATCTGTAGCCACTACTCTATCACATTGGGTCATGTTCAGGCTCTCTCAAAGTCTGTACATATGTCTACATATTGCTTTGCCGTCGCAACCATAGTGAATAATATCAGCATCTAATCTGGAAATTCTGAGCCATGTCCTGCCTCCATTAATGTGTATGGTACCTAATTTTAGTCTTCGGTATGTCCATATATTTTCATATGGCTGAATACCGCTCTCATGTTCACCGCCATGAATCTGTCACATCTTACTGACTGCTGAGAGGATGTAACTTTGTCATCTGCTGAGCACTCTGCTTTTCATCAAAATGTATACCCTGTGCTTCTTTTTAAAAGTGTGTCACAAGAGACACAGAAGGTGTATGCTTCATATTAAGCATGCATGCAAGTGCTCTCTTGGATTGGGAGCACAGCGCTTACCTTCTCGTGGGAACAGAGCCGTGCAGGTAAAAGAAGAAATTAGTCCTTCTATTTCTAGAGTCCACACAAAGAACACAATATGGCCTTCTTTGTTGTTTATATAAACTACATGTGTGTCTATGGGGGATTTTCTTACTATGTTTATCTTCTTTTTCTTACCATGTTTATGAAAGATGGTCACAAAAATGCAGAGAACAGAGTACAACTAGTCCTCTTTTTCCCCTCTTCAAAATAGATTTGAAAATTTTGCATTAAGATACACTAATTTTTTTTTTGTATGAGCTATCGAGATCTGCCAAAGTTGGTGCATCAATGACTGATTCTGTTAAAAAGAACTAAATCAAAATAAGATATTTACATTAAAGAGAAGATGGATATATATATACCATTATATTACCTAAAGGTATAGATACTCTTAAAGGAGCATATTTTGGGTGTCAGGTTTAACATCAGGGGCATTGCTAGCTGCTAAGAATGGGTTGAGGAGTAACAGGGCCTCAGGCAAAGCTGTGGGCCCCATGTGTTGTAAGTGATGGCGTACATTTCTGTTGCATTGTGGAGGAATCTGTTGTTGATCATGTACTTCACAGGTATGTTTTAAAAGTTTTTTTTGCTTTAGAAACAACAACAACAAAAAAGAATTTGCAGAAGAGCAGCCTGTGCATTTAATTATAATACTGAATATTAATTAATAAAAAACATCAAAAATAAGTTGCTGGCTGCTGTATAATTAGGTATCTACACCCATCAGATCAAAGTATGTAAATGAACTACATTCTAATAAGCCCCACTGTTTAGCTCAAGAATGATAATGAATCTAATTTGCCTGCCTTAACTTAGCCAAAGCCACTAACTATGTGATTTTCTTTTCTTTGTACATTTTTTTGAGTTAGTACAAAAACGAGATAATCAATAATGGGGGATAGTCTCCTGAGTGATTCCCGCTAATGCTAATGGGAGTTAATTGCTTATATTTAGAGGAGACTGTGCAGTTTTGGCACCCCAGTGAATATAAATTACACAGCCGCGGAGATTGCACAATGGGCTAAATCATCCCCACCCACAGGAGGAGGAAAGTTATTTGGGGAAAATCGCTTTAATCCTCACGCGGCATTTTGTCTTTCTGCTCATGCAAGGGTTTTGCTGGCCAGGTGAGAGTGGTCTCATGAGGGATGTCACGAGGCTCCTCGCTGGGTCTGGGACCTGCGGGACATGTCCTTGGTGCCCACAGCCCCTGGAAAAAGAGCCACCTCAGGGGTCAGTGGTGCTGCTGTCCCCTGCCAGCACACCGCTACTTTACATGGCTTTAGAGATGGCAATGCAAGGCTTGCTGTGCCAGAAGGAGCCAGCTCTGAGATTCCTCCTATTTTTCTGGCATCAGATGGATTTGGCTGTCCCAGCTTCAGACTCCACTGTGTTACTTTCAGCTCTCTGCTGAATAATCACGGAAGAGGGAGCAGCATCTTGTCTGTGCTCCCACGCTTGCCCTGTCCCCATGTTTCACTTGCGTTTTGTCCTCTTCTCTTCGTCACACTAGCTCCAGGGCACAAATGAAAGCTCTGCCATAGGCTGTTGGCACCAGAAAGTCCCTGAAATCACTGGCACAGGGCACAGCAGCTGTGGGGTTTCGTTTACCCTTTGTTGTGTTGGCATCTGCTTGCTGTGGTTCAGCGTTGAAGGGCTTGGAAAATACAACTGGAAGAATAGCATCACCTCAAGGCATTTGCAGCCTTTGAGGCTTCATGAGGTGAGGTCAGATAGCCACATGGTGCTGCGCTCTTCCTTCACCATCTAGGCAGTATTGCCTGAAGGAAGGTCCTAGCCAGAAGGTCTGGTGGTTAGGCTGGCACTTGGAGGTGTCCCATGGTGAAACCAGCCTCTGCTGGGTGACATCCAAGGAGTAGCTGACTGCTGTTTCCCACCTTGCTGGCACAGACATGGTACTAATAAGGGGAAACTGAATTTTGAATGTGATTATGAGTTTGTCAGACTCTGTTTTGAAGGGCTGTGCGGGGACACTGGATTGTTAATTCTACTATTAAAAATATGTAGAACTGAAACTCTGCCACTTCACTTAGTCTCTGAACATCCTATTTAAATTAAATTGGCCCGACATGCCTTTATCCATTTTTAAACAAGAAACAAGACAAAACAAACAAAAGCTATCACAGTTTAGCTGAGTCTGTGAAAAGTGCTGTATTATCTTAGCCACAAAAAACCCTGTAGACTTATTTGAAGATGAAATTTTGCATATTGTTAGTCTATAATTTAGGCACTTCAGTATTTAAAAAATTATATGGCTGAGTTATTTACAGCAGAAGAGAGGGAGTTGTGCGTACAGATTAGCTTCTTGTCATCATGTTTTTAAATCTGTAATGGGCATAATGGAGTCAGCTGCACAATGGTAATTTGCAAAGCCCCATTGATTTCAATGAAAGTGCAATGAGGATGGTTAAAGGTATTGGGAGGGTTGGTGCTTCCAAATGAAGAGAGATTAAAAAGGCCGGTATTAACAAAAGGAAGAAATAGAAATGGATGGGATTAGATAGACGGTTTACGATACAGAAGTCCAGGCATAGATTAGCTGATCAGTGTAGCAAAATCTTCTCCACGTATTTAAACAGAACTAAAAATTTTTGTGCTTCCATATAAGGTATTTGACTTCTAAATACATGTTTTCATTTCTTATGAGCTGCATTTCAAACTGATGTTCACATCTGCCCCCTGTTTTTTAGGTTGTTCATTACTCTTGGTTTATATCTAATGAGCACGAAAGGATGAGTGAGCACCAGGCATGTGTGGATGATGCCTGCTTGAGCTGGGAACAGGAGTAGTGCCAAAGAAGCGAATGTAGAAGTGACCTGTTTTCAGTTGCTCACAGCTTTGCCAAACCTGAACTGCTTGAGCAGAAGTTGTCTGCTCCAGCTGTCTCCCTTAAGCTTGAACTTTTGGAAAGCTTTGGCTGAAGTGATCCAGCTGTTTCCAAAGATGAGGCTAGGAAGAAATATAGGGTAACCTTTTTGTTGGATACCTCAAGAAGCTACCCATGCGTACTGGTGGAGAGGTGGTTTGTGCATTGGCAATGCCACCAAGGAGTTCTAGATTTGTCTGCCTGAGAACCAGCCTTGGCCAAAGGAAATTTTAGGTCAGCTTGAGTCAAGAGTGGATGGAGTTAAAAGAGGTTTCAAGGACTCTTTTGATTACTGGGTAGGGAGGAGTGGCAGGACAGCAGTCCATGCTGCGAATAAGTGCCCTGCTGTCTGGTTGCTTGCTCAGTGCCTGCTGTGTCCCAGCTCAGCTGTTCGCCCTCTCGCACGCTGCAATGAGGCTGCTTTTGACCTCCCAGTGGTGTGTGTTTAATAGTAAAGCATAGCTGACATGGCCCTCCTTCGCTGATCCAGTCAACAGTAAGAGCTTGTCCTGGCCTTTCTCTGCCTTCTTAATATTTTTTTTTTTGGCCAAGAAAAGTTGGACCAGATGATCGTTGAGGTCCTATCCAACCTGGTATTCTATGATTATATGATTCTATGAATATGTGTATTTGGCTTCTGCTGGAAGCTGCTTTGTTGGTCATAGTCCGAATTTGGTATCTGCTTTTGCTTAACATGAGCTGAACTGAGAGACTCACTAGCCCGTTTTTCTTTTAAGTTTTTCTTTCTAGACAAACATTATCACATGAAGTCATTTCACAAAGTCCTCTTGTTATTGCTTACTAAATCCTTTCCCACAGGAACATCTTGTTCCTGGGAAGAGAGGAGTGATGTTTTGCTGTGACATCTTTGTGGAAGTATCTCAAAACCATTCAAAACAGAAATGCTGTTTCCTTTTACTCTTGTCTGAGGGTCTCCCCTAAATATTACCAGTGACAGCTTTCAGGAATCAGTTGTTAAGCGTCATCAAGGCATAAGTCAGTGAAAAGATGATGACTTATTTACAAACAGAAGGTTCAGCATCATCAGAAATAAGAGTATCAGCAGTAAGGACCTGGAGTTGTCAGTTCTGTGTTACGTTGTCATTTTGCTGTCTTCATGGGTATTCGGCGTTTAATTTTTATAAGTGTCCTGCATCTTAGTACTTAATAGAAATTTACTTATTAAAAATGGTTCTCTGAGGTTCAATGATATTCTGTGCTTGCATGAGAATTATAAGTAGATGAGGACAGTTTCTGTTTTTTCAAGGGGTGGTGTAGGAAAGGCACTTCATGCTAATTTTATATCATGCTGGAGCAGAGTTCTTAGACATTTTCAGGACTATTTTATTGTTCTCCTTTAATTCCTCTCTTAAAACTCTGTTGTGACAGGACATTACACATAAACTTAACAGCAGCTAGGCAGCTGGTGTGCAGAGACCTCTACCCATTAAGCTGACCAGTATTATTGCAGTGGATTTTTTTTTCGCTCTTTCTTGTTTGTCTGTATGTAATCACATACTGTGCCTTGCCCTAGATTTCAGTTACAAGCCCTTTAAAGTGTTTCATATTTGTGTAACACCTAGCATAATGAAGTCTTGACAGAGGATTGAGATCCTAGACAATTGCTAATAGCAAATGTCATTAACATCCATGTATGTATGTGTGTACACATATATATGTATGTACATGCGTTTGGGGTGTGTGTGCATGTACATGCGTGTGTGTGCATGTAATATGTATATAAATGTAAATATGTAAAATTATTACATATGAAGTGCTCAAAAAAGTTGAAATGTCTTTCTTCCAAGCATCTTCCTAACACTTTCATGTTTTGGGGAAGCTGTGATTGCTTTAATGACTCTTTTAAATCCTATGATTTCTTACTAAACTGTTATGAAGGAATCACTCTCTTTAACCTTGATGCTGAGCTATACCTTCCTGGGGCAGAACATTTGTACAGCTTCAGGAAGGGTTTTCTGAATAGTTAGTAAGAGATACTGCAGGAGATCCCATCTACAAATTTGTTTTCACCACTTCTGTTTTTTCTTTGTAGGGACATTTCATCCTTTAATGATACTAATGATTAAAACTTCTTATTTATAACATAAGCATAGCTGTCTTCCATTTACTAAGGAGTCAAAAACCTGCTTTCTTACTGTAAATCATTAATTTTCTAGATGCGCGTTGTGATGTTAAGCCAAGTGAACTGTCCTGAAGTGCTAGAAACAATTTCTTTCATGTCAGGTTGTCATCATTTGTTACTGTTCTCATCAGCGACAGAGGTACAGGAAGTTTTATGTCTGGCATTGAACATGCAAAGATAGCAATCCTGCCAAGGAACAAAAAGAAATATCAAGATTCATTTCAAGGTGTTCCACGTCTTTGCATTTTGAGGACGAAAACCATTGAAGCAGCTAAATAGTTATGTCAGTGCTACTTAAATTGAACTAGTTTTACATGACTGAGCTATAGGCTTTTTGTACAGAAGGTCTGCATCACCAAACATCTCATTTTCATCAGCAATGTTAACAATAAAAATAATACTTCATTATCTTTGTAGATAGTCAAGTGTATCTAGATTGCTTTTAAATTCCAACTTCACTTTTGTAAATCGTGTTATGAATAAGGCATGCAGCAATGCATCCATTGAAATAATTGTATCCTCTGCTTTTAGGAAGCAGGGAGATATTTGGGGAAATATATTTGTATGTAAATTGCTTCTTTTGAGTTAGGAGGCATATTTATTTTAAAAAAGATTCCGAACATCCCGTAAGACTGTAGATGTTTTGTGTCCGTCTTTTGCATTTGGTGTGTAGGGCATACAGCAAACTCTACATCTCTGTGCGTCAAGACAACTGCCTTGTTTGCCAAGATTATAAAATGAATTTGAAAGATATTATATACCTCCGCATATTAGTGAGTGGATATAAAGGGGATAAGAAAAGTACATTCATTCAGTCTCTCCCTCTTTCTCTGTCTTTATATACATAAACATAGTGGAGCCTCTGGGATGACACTTGTCTTTTATTGTGGTAAATCTATTGACTTAAATGGGGATAACTTGTGTAGAGAACTGACATTCAGATCAGAGATAAAGCATTAAGAAACTGATTTCTGTGTGGTTCAGCCTGGACATAAGTGCAGTTTTTCAATCCAAAGTGAATTTTATTGTGAACTATGTTCTTATACTTGAAAGTAATGTGAGCTCTTTATCTGACATTGACAGTCCTAGTGCAGGATTTCAGTGGAAGAACATCTCAATTGCATCAGTTAGACTGACACAAGTGTCAAATCCATGATCTATTCTCACATTTACACGCATCTTTCCTTTTTGGTTTGGTTTATCCAGGAAAAATGTGCCAGATCTTTAGAGGTGAGGCAAAAGTTGCAGCAAATGGGCTTAGTTCCAGAGTACAGAAAATAGTTCTTTTTGTGTTTCAACTCATTCTCTATATTTTCAGCTATGGGCTGAGACATAACATTTCCTAGCTAAAAGGAAAAGAAGAAAGAACAGTTGTGTAGGAAATTTAAACTTAAGGTATTTCCCCAAAACTTCCTCTGATTATTCATTGTAATAATGCCAAAGCCCCAGATATTTTTCATACCTATGAAGCTACACTGAGTGCAGCTCAGTTGTGTCTCAGGTATAGTTGGTTTGCAGAAAGGGGGCTTTTTTTTTTTTCTTTTTCTAAACCACAATTTAGTGTAGGGTAGTATTATACTGTGTTATGTGAGACTCTGCTATACCTGTTGTGCTTCAGTTTTCTCAAAATCACACCTTTGGGGACTGATCTAAAGCCTGACAGTTGACTCATTGCTATCAAAGAGCTTTAGATAGGGACTTCTGAATCATTCAAAGTCTCAGCAGCATCAGAAAGCTACATCAGTGAGACCAATAGTGCAAATGATATTGCAGATGGGGCCCCGTTCATTTTATCAAGTGAAAAATTAAACAATGTAGTTAAAATCCTGAAAGCTTCCCCGCACTAGAGCTCTCACCATCACTATGGTAAGCTATAGCTGGAAGGTCTGCTCATATAGCCTCAAAGAGAAGTGCAGTGTTTTTACAGACAGACCTGCAGTTGGCTAGGTGTTGATACCTGTTAAGTTCTTCAGAGCATGTAACAAAATGATCTGGGAAAGTGTTTCTTCAGTGAGTCAAACCTTAAGACAGCATTAGGCAACTTGCAGGATGAATGCAAGAAGTGCCACAGCACAGAAACATGGGAAGCTGACAGAATCCTACAGGGAGCTGGTTAAAATCTACTTCACTTGAGTGGCCAGCCTAAGAGTACAGAGAGGTCAATATATCCATAATGATTATTACAATTTTCTGTTTAAAATATGCCAGGTTCTTTAGAAAAAAAAAAAAAGAAAGAGTTTCTTTTAAAAAACCTTTTAAATTACAGCTTCAAAGCATTAACTTGTCTAGTAGCTTCCTAATTTCCCCAAGGATATAAGAAATAGGCATTAGGATTCCTGGAGCAAGACAAAGACTTTTTAAATTCTAGATTTTTAATATACAAGCATTTTATATATGTTACAGAAATGGAGCAGCTAATTTTGTGTGACTTCTACTAACTAGTTACTGGAGCCCATACAAAAGTACTGGTAGTTATAGGGAGAGTATACTATATTTTCATCCTCAGACTATTCTTCAGTATTTGTAAGAAACAAACATATTTTCATTTTGCGTGTCTCTGGAAAAATGGTTTGCTTGTGGAGAAGAATGACTTCTCTTTCTAAATTTGGAAAGTTGTACAGGTTGTAAATAATGCTCATCTTATTTTTTCAACATATTTATTTTCTGCAGTGAGCGAATGAAGTATACTTCATGATTATGACAATGAGGAAAACATTACCGATCCATTATGCAGCACTTCAGATAATTAATGTTAGCACAACAAGTAAATAATTCTCCCAACAGCCTTATGAACTTGCTAGATAAGTATTATCTTTCCAAGGGGAAGTCACTGACAGCATCGGTATTAAAAGAATGGGATGCTGAGTTCTTATTTTCTTCCTTATTTAAGCAGGGCAAGTTGGGATATGTATGTGATAACTGTTCATAATATCAGTCCAAGAAGTTTATTGTGCCAAATGACACATGATGTGGTAACTGTGTTGTACTTGCCCCTAGTTCAAATTCACATGAAATAGTAAAATTAAGAGTGGTGCAGTACCTTCCCATCAGAGAATATTCAGTGGTACACAAAGATCATATGCCCGTAGGTAAAGGAAACAGTGTTTATTGGAAGAAGTGTTGTATGTTGAAGGGTTAAACAAAAGACTTCGCACAAAAGTAGCCTTTCTGACTTCTCTGTAATTATTTCTCATTTTTACTGGCATGAACCAAATCAGGAATCAGGTGCCATGACAAGAGATGGGTCTCTTAATTGAACAGAAGCAAGTGCTATCAGGGATGGGTGCAGTCAAAGTCGGCTAAGATAATCAGATCTATATGGGTTTATAATCTACCAATGGGTCACCAGCTCCTTTCACATCTAGCATATGTGAACAAGAAGACAGCAAAACCATGAGCAGTTTAGTCTGCAGGAAAGAAGTGAAGAAGGCAATGCCATAAAGAACCAAATCAAACATATGAAATTCTGTGCCAGACCTCATAATGACAGACAAAATGATCACAGAACTAAAAAATAATGGCTGATTTGGTGTAGGTTACCATAACTTGACTACAGATGCCACATTTAAACAAAGTTGCAGCAATAATACTATCTTGTGTTTTAAAAGGGCTGCTATTAATGAAGCTGAAGATGGTTCCAAGCCAGTTGTCCAAGCAGAAGAATTAAAATAGAAAAGGAAACTACAAAGAGCTAAAACCTTTCAGCAGGACCCCTCAAAAGCCACAAAGGCCCAGTGGAGAAGGGTCCTCTTTATAAAGCTGTCTGGCTTAGACAAGAGAAAACAGATGCAAACAAATGGAATAGGGAAATCAGTTAGTATAAGCTGTAGGAATTATAGAAAATTAAAAAGGGAAATGGGAACAAAATTAGGAGCTTGGAGCAATCAGATATGAGATTAATAGGAAAAGGGAAAATCTAACAGGGGCATTGATTCATCACAGAATCTAAGTGGAAAAATTCTCAGTGTAGAATAAAGAGGCTGCCATTTCCAGTATATCCATTCTGTATTTGGGCAGGAGAACGGCCGTGTGGTCAGACCAAGTGGTGGTAATGAAATACTTCCCATTCCAACCATGAGTCAAGAGAATATTAATCCGGAGTTTCTGTGTGTGAAGTGGGAGGATATAACATGCATCTCTGGGTTTGTTGTGGATGATCAGGCAGATGTGAGGTCTGAGGAGACACCATGGCGAAAAAGGCTAATGAGATTCTTCACATTCCAAGAAATTTCAAGAGAGTAAGAGAGGTTCTGCTACCTCTGTTTTTGGCACTAGTGTGACTGCTGCTGGCATACTCCTTGTATGCAGTTTTCCTCTCCATAATTCAAGAGGATATTGACAACTGGAGAGTGTTCAGAGAATAATGACAAGAGTGATTAAAGTATTGGAAATAATGCCTCGGCAAGGAGAGAGATGAGGACTCAAGGAGCTTGTCCTTGTATGTATAGTCTTTCCACCTCCTTCTCATCTTGTACTTGGTAGTAGAATTATGGGCGCTGGTAATTACTCTGTTCCACCAGGGCATCGTGTTGGCTTGGCACTGAGAAAGGGAACTCTTGCTGTTTCTCTGCTATAAAGGTCAATGCAATTCCTGCCTTTAGAGCTTCACTCCACATGGTGAGGAAGTATCAAAATGAACTCAGTGGAGCTGGAGATAGCCGGCTTTAAATAACTTCTGTATTTTCTCTTGAAGCATTTCATTTTTGGAGTTGAATCTACTGAAATACATAGGAAACAATGGTTACTGTCCTTACAATGCATTATCTGTGTGGCTACAGGGACAGCACCTCAACTTCGCACTGTGTTGGCCTTCTGTTAATTTGCACTATGTTTGATTTGGTTCCCAGTGTAAAGGCATTGTTCATTGGACATTTAATTTAAAATGGTTTGTTTGAAAGTACATTGTTTCCAAGGCCAGTGTTTTAGGCCTTTATGTAAATGCTGCATAACTTTTATCAAAATAAGAAAAAGAAGAAAATAATTATAGCCATATTATTATATGTCATTTAAATGTTGGCCTTAATGGAGTACACTGTAATAGAACTTTTCAAGGTAAAATGTGTCCCAATTAAAAGACATTATGAACTCTCCATCTGTTTTTTTTTAAGAACACTGTATTGAACCCTACACACAGTGCGGTACTTTTGTGATCTTACACCATTTATATGAAAAGCTTTAGTTAAATGCTTATCCTAATGGGAAGCTCAAAATTTTATCTCTGGAGATATTGCAACATCTCAAAGAATAGGCTTTACTGATGTCCTTGTTTTGGGCTGGTTTGGGCTATAGTTTGTTCACAATATGATATGAAATTAAAAAAAAAAAAAGTAATGCTATACAAGTTACTCATTTGAAAGGTTAAATGTTAATACTATAGTGAAATAGATAGTTATGTAGAAAATATTTGTTTCATTTTTAAGGTGCTAATTAGAAATTCATATCTATTATTTTTCCTGGAAAATATGGAAACATTTAAAGAATATTGATATAATAGGTATTAATAGTCTGATGTATCTTTTGATACAACTTATCTTTCCATGACAATAGATTTGAGATAATTTTATTACTTCCTATTTCAAGAAGTATCCTTGGGACCCATAGATGTCAAAACTGTGTGGTAAAGAAATGTATGTAACATTAATTACTTAAGGAAAAAAAATCTCAGTTCTTTTCAAACATTTTGAAAGACTTTGTTATTAAATTAGTTACCAGCTACAAAATACCATGAGAAAGAAAATAAAAGATGTTATTGTTCAGTGGCTGATGACAGCAATTGAGAAGCTGGTGAAATGGATTTGCACAAAACTGTGATTTCTTAACTGCTGTTTCAATAATATGGAATGCTGGATTCTGAGAAAACATGGGGAAGGAGTAGGAAATTGTCACATAAACTAAACAAAATATTCTGTTGAAGTACAGTCTCCCAGAGTAAACAGTCATTATTGTAAGACTGGAGAAGCAATCACATCGGTTAAGTGTTTTGCACTTGTCAGTTCTCCTTTTATTTTCCATCCTCAGCTTTAACTGGGCTGATGGACTCCTGCTACGGGAGGGGACATAACCAATAAAATGCACTGAAGAAAACAGCATGTAGAGGAAAAAGTGTCAGAAAATACTTCAGAAATATATGCAAGTTCAGCTTCTTACTCTAGGGAGAAGCGTCATATTTAGCTCTCTTAATAAGAACTATAGCCCTATTTCAATTTAGAAACAATTCTTTTCTTTAAGAAATGTTACACAAGTGATCTGCTTTGCCATTTTTAAATCATTCTCGTCATTTATCGGGAAAAAAAAAAGTTTTGTTTCCTGGATGAAAGCATAGCTCAATATTTAATTTCTGGTTTTATTTTGATGCATGTTTTAATACTCTGACTATAGATCTGAGGAAAAAAATCATATTACATATGCACGTAACATGATGAGGTGGTTTGCTCCTTCTGATATACATGTGAGTGTGGCAAGCCCTTGAATTTTCCATAAGTCTCATACACTCCGTTGCAAGTTCCTGTTCTGGAGTCTTGGAAGTTTTAAAGCTGATTTGGTTGCCATCATTTTGTACCCCTTATTCTAGTGCTCTTTAAATGGCACCTTCTCTTCTGGGTTTCATGGCAGAATAGTCCACAGATTGACAGCTCACCCCTAACAGATGGATGTTCAGGACACCTAGAGTCTCTCACCTCTCTGATGCAAACCTGTTGCACAGCCTAGACCTTTCCTAGGACTAGCATAAGTCCTGCAGCATCGGCGTTGGTTTTCCTGCTGGTCCAGAGCTTAAATATCAACAGCTTTGGTGCTATCTGTTGCAGAAAATCTGCAGTGTAGCTCTCTGGTTCTCCTCAGAGGACATTGAACGCTGCCCAGAGGAAAAGTCCTAACTGCAGGATTTGCATCCTGCGTGAGCAGGAATTGGTCTTCTGAGACAGCAGCACAAAGGGGTTTTATGGGAGTGCCTCTATTTCCTTCAGGTGGTTTGCAGAGGCTGTCGTTGTCCTGGCCAATATGAAGAAACCAAATAAGTTTAAAAAAATCCTGTCTAGTGAGCAGGAGTTAAAACAGGTTGAAATTGGAAGAGGGTGTGGGGAAGGTTAACATTTTAGCAGCCAGGAGTTTGCTGGGGAGCTCAGGTTCCTCTGGGCTGGGAGGCAGTGGGAAGCTCCTCTGATGGTTCTAGCAGAGATGGGGGGCAGAGACATTCCCCTCCCCACAACACACCTTTACTTCAATCCCAGCTGTGAGACTGGAGGGGGCTGTAGGTGTTCACATGCCTCTGCTGGCAAAGTGGTGGTGGTGGTGGTGGGGGCTAGGTGGATGAGAATGGCAACAGGGGCTATAAAAGAAATTAGACAGATAAATATGAGTTTAAAGTCTCTAAATGAATCTGTAGGCATCCTGAACAGTGCGGTAATCCTGGGTAAGCTTTGCTCTTGGCAAACATTTATTCAATGGCCGTTTAATAGCTCCTGACTGACAGCAAGTCTGTAGTGTAATCTAAGTCATTCCCTCCCCCCCGTCCATCCATCGCTCTGGAGAGAGTTTCCTCTCCTGCGAACTGAGAGGGAGAAAGGATATAACTGTTCTTTCTGGAAATTCCACTTGAACCAGGGTTCAAGGATAAATATTACCTCCCCTTGGATATGTTAACTATTTTTTAATGATGTGATCTGATATTTTAACAGTGTGCGCAGTGCAGCAGAGCTTTGGGTTTGTTGTTTAAATATCTTTGATGGTATGTCATAACAAATTAGTTTCTAAATGTTGCCAATTTGGCAGACAAAGCTGATTATTTCCTGCAATCACACTGCATATGTGCACAAGATTATAATTAATGACCAGGGATGCCAAGCACACTTTAATAATGATCCTTCAGCATTTAAGGGACTGTTAGAGTTATTGGCATTTGTGCCTTGTGTTGCAGAGGATAGGGGCAATGAATACTGATAGATCTATCAGTGTCATAGAATCCAATAGTTTCCTGATTTTTCTTATAAATTGGAGGATTCACTGGGAGTTATTGACAAAGCAGCTGCAGTGAATATTAACAGTGTTTGTGCTGCTTTCACTGAAGCAGTACGAACTCCTAATTAGATTGGAATTGCTCTTTTGGCAACTTTGCAAGGCAGTTTTCCTTAGCATATTGTCCATTTTGTGTAAGGATTACAAGGAAATCAGTGATGGATTTTTGAAGAGCACCTGAATGTCAAGACAGCAGAGGGCTGGATCAGAATAAAAACTAAAGTGGAAAGGCACAGTGGATGTTTAAAAAAAAAAAAGAAAAAAGAAAAAGAAGGTAAAGCATGCAATACTACCCAACAGAAATAGGACATGGATCCAACTTCAGTGCTCTTTTCAGGATGCTCATGGAAACATCTCTTTAGGGCTGTTCATATGCACAGCACAGGAGCTGTTATAAAACTGTATTTGGGGCAATGAGAGGGTAAAAAAAAAGCTACCAACTCAAGTCCACTGCTAAGTTAGTTTCAGTGCCTCCCTACCCTATTTGCTCAAGATATCTGCTTTGGGGCAGAAGAGCAGAGATAGTGGTTCTGTTTTTTATTTCTTCTGTGTGAATCAGTGGATATTGATACTGCCCTGCCACTGAGAGTTGTCCTTTAAGTTCTAGAGGTACTTGTGACATCTTCAGCAAAGGGAGCACAAAGTATGCCCTGAACTCAAAAAGGTATTTCTGCCGCCTCTCCCTAGGGATGAGGTGGTGCATTTCATCACTTTTCTATCAGAAACCTCATGTGGGGCTATGATGGAGGGAAATGTGCCACTTGAACATTTTGATAAATTCAACTCAACACTCGCATAAAGCAGTTACTAATGCTGACATGCATTATTACATAGTATGATTTGAAAAATCTGAATTTACTCTCTGGCTACCTGAAGCAGGGGTAGATTTCCTGAAGGTTTCTGTACTTTCTGTGATATCCCTGTGAAAATCCTGATCTGGGGTCTGTTTTACTGGGTTTTTTAATCATTAAGGCAGACGTTAGTCATAAAGCCAGAGTATTCCTCCGCAGTTTCTGTATACTGGTTATGTTTAATCCTGTTAAGATTCACCAAGATCCTCTACCTTTTAAATAGACCTTGTTGAAGATGTTGACAGGAAATGTCTTCTTGTTGAAAATCTATATATTTTTTCAAATTAAAATTTTATGGACAATCTCTCAGCTATAGATATTTTCATCTATATTTCTGTAGATGTTTGGAACCAGTGGCTTGAAACCCAACTATTTAGTTTATTTAAAAGCCAGTTTTTAGTAAAATGGTATAGTTCAAACTCTGGAAAAAAAACTTTGAAGTTTATCATAAATTATTTTACTTTGTGTTAACCTTGGTTCTAAAATTTTTTTCAGTCAGAATTAATTCTTCACCCCTAAATTTCCAATATGGTTTGTGAATAGGATTCTGGGATTTTTTTTTTTTTAAAGGTGAGCTTATTTTACTAAGGAGACTTTTAAAGAGGACAGACTTCAGCTCATTATTCTTCAGCAACTTGTCTTTTTAAGTAAGATTTTACGGAGACAAGCTTGCGGATTGATACATATGCCTTAAATTAAAACCCAGTTACCTCAGGTATCTATGAGGGAGCAATCTTCCAAGAAAGGGAAAGCTGTGTTGGTGCTGATACATCTCATTAAGTCAGAACCACAAAGTTCGAACCAACTGAAAGTTAAATTTTACTCTGACTCGTGTAATTGAAGAAAATTTAAGTGTGTGATAGTTTTTACAGACTAGGCAAGTACCTGAGAGGGAAGTAAAAGCAAATATCCCGGTTCACTGAGAATTAAACACCTCTGCTATTTTGCACAAGGTAGTGGTGGGACTGGCAGGAGGGGCTGGAATTTCTGACTTTCAGTCCCAAGGTCAGGCAGTTTGCTTCTTTTGGTGGACGCTCCTGCTGAGTAGATGGTTATGTGGTATTTCATTGCGTTGACTTACATGTGATGATTTTACACTTGGTTGCAATTATATCTGAAGATCTTTATGTTAGAAATGCTTCAAGAACTGGAGATGGGAAAAATGCAAGGCATGTTTTTGTCATGGGGTATCATAAATTAGGTTTGTTAAAGGAAACCAGGGAGGATTTCTGTCCTGAGGACCCTTACCAGTATTGTAAATACTGGCACATCTTTCAGTATAGCGAGCAGATCGACATAGATGTGACAGATTTGTTTAGAAGTCTTCCAGGATGACTCGCATGCACACAGAGTACAAGCCCTTTACTTCTTCTACTATACTGTAAACTGCAGGTCTGAATGGGTTCTTCTGAAACAGAATCGTTGCTAATTTTTATTTTTAAAGAAAAAAGTCTCCCTTTGCTGTGAAGGTCTACAGGGACTAGTATTGCCAGAAAACAAAGTCCCCAATACTCAGGAGATCCAGGTAGGTCTCTGTCAGCTTCTGCCCCTGCCCTCAGCCTTAGGGAGGTCAGTTCGTCTTTCTGCAGCTCGGCTTTCCAGCCTGTAAGACAGGTTATAACAATCTAGGGCACTGGGCAGTCAACATTTTGTTGATATGTAAATCTACTGATAATGAGCACTGCCTAAAAACATTATATGGTTATTAGTCACTAATAAAAGGGAATTAAAATTTCCCTGGTGATAAAAATTGTAGAATGCAGTTATATTATGAGAAAGTAAGAATATAATTGAGGTCTGGTATAAACAGAGGTGCCAGCATATGAGCTGCTCCTGATACTGATCAATAACCATCTTTCACTGTAATTGTTCCAGTTTGTTTACTGCTGTGTATGTGAGTTATTGATCTTTTCTTTATAGCTTCTTTGTGTTCTTCCAGTTTCTAATTCATTCTTGCTTTTTCTCTTAGAGATTTTAAATAAAAGCTTGAAGAGGATTATCAAACTGAGCCTTGAGAAGAGATTGCTTAAAGCCAGAATTCACCCCCCACCAAAAAAAAAAATAAATCAATAGTCCTGATGACCATTCCAGTTTATCAGTGAGCTGTCTAGTAAGGACAACAAATTAGAATAATTTATATCTTGTGATGAGAGGTCCAGCATGGAGCACAACCATTCACCATTGCTCAGGATCAGTTGCCTGCATTCACTGTCTCTTCACGATGTGGTGGGGCTGATACTCAGAGCTCTGTGTATTTCAGTGGGGCTTATCTCTTGTCCAGACTTTCAGTGAAGATGCAGAATGTCTAAAACGCTCAACCCAGGGCTCTTTCTGAAACCTGAACGCTGGGACATGTACAGCACTAGTGTTTTTAAAACCCACGCAGTTCCTTCAGGTGTTTGGTCGTGAGCTGGATTTGGGGACACTGTTCATTTTAAGCTAACGGGGAGCAGGGTCACCCCTTAGCTTCTGCCTGAGTCTAACACCTTCTCTCATTTTTCTGTGGAGAGGGGAAAGCAATGTCCATTCATGTGCCCAGGTTTCACTTTAGATTTTATGAAATAACATCCACACCTGAAATTCTACCCAAAATGCCTTTGGTTGCCACTGTAGCTGCTGAAGCATTGCGATAACCTGATATGCTGCTTAATGGGTGGGAAGACACTCTGTTCTCTAGCTTCAGTTTGCAGATGATCTGGAGGGGGAACCTGGGGACGGTATAGTCCATTAGTCCAGTGTCAAAGTTACTGTGGCGTGGCTAATGTAGCATACTCGCATTTAAAAGTAGCAGACATGCTTGGCGTAATCAGCTGCAGTGCTGCCATAAGAATATCCAGGAATAACTTGGAATCAGGTGACTTAGTCAATTTTTGAAACTCCCTGAGTGTACTTTTCTTGTTTGTAACAATATTCACATAACCAAAGCTTTACTGCAAGGGAACAATCATGTTCTGTAGTTTCGCATCACCATGTAGTTTAATGTCTTTGCATGAAATGAGTTTGCTCCTCTCTGAGGAGCTCATTTTCCACGCGTCTTTTCACTTAGACCTCATTTCAGTGGAGCACATTCTTCTTATTGAGTTTGCCACTCACAGTGTCTGCACTGGGTTTGACGTGCCCTTACAGCCTTGGTGCCTCCTCAAGCTTCCGCAACTCCAGCAGCATCTTTTGGTGGATAGATAGCCACCATCAAGGGCAACACCTGGGGCTACGTTTTCTTGTCTTAGATCTAGTGCAATCTACAGATGATGATGATCTTTCTCATAACTAAACTTAAGAAGTATCTGGCATCATTACTTTTTTGACATGCTCTCTGGGAGTATCTTTTTATTGTTGAATTTGAATAGAAAGCAATGGCCTACAGAAATTTTTCCTTTCTCACACCTCCCTTCTTGCCTCAGCTACATCCCTCAGGTTTATTTTGTGCCTTCCTACCTTGTTTTCCTGCCACCTTTGCAGGCTGCTGCTTTAGCTGTCCCTTGGCCCCTTTCCTTGGCATTGTCCCAGACCACCTTCCTTTGAGGAAAGAATGTAACTCAGGGAAGCACAGTATCCATGTGACTAGTAAGACTATATGAAAGTAGATTTAAATTGTGAGATGCCGTCCATATACTGTGTGTTCACGTGTGCTAGCTTCATGATAGATAAGGGAAAGGAGAGGGATGAGACACCTGGAGAAAGCGGGCTACCTGATCCCATATCTCATGGTTTCAGGGCAGCTGCATCAACCTAATTTGTGAACAATTTCTTTGGCGTATGTGAGTGACAATGCTCTGAAAAGCAGAACACATTTAGATACCCAGAAGAGGATTTAGGGGTCTTAAGTTTTTAGCAAGCTTGCTGATCAAATGATGAATATTCCCACCATGAACTTTTTGCATTTATCCTCATAACTTTATCAAGACCTGATAGCAATAGCTTTAAGAGTGGCTCCTCTTCTTCTTTCCTCACTTTCATCCCTACCAGCAGGTATTAAAATGGCTTGTTTCCAGATAAGAGAAATACATGTCATATAAAATATCTGTGGTTTTCTAAATGGCTTGCACATCTCATTAACTTAATATTTTTTCCATTGGTCACTTTGGATTTATGACTTTCCAACCATAATTTTTTTAATTTAATTTTGACCTGGCATTACCCTAAAATTAAATTCTGATCTAGCCTCCACCTAAAATGGTCTGGGGAGGAAGCCATTTTGCATTATATTATCATCCTATCAAATTTAACTAATTTAAAGGTGACATGAATAAAATATTCATTAAAAGTACAGTAACCCTTTGTCTGTGATCTTTAGCAATGTCCCCATTAACTTTCAGTTGACTCTCAGTTGAAAATAGCAACCTCTCTTTCTAAGCCTTTCTGGAACAACTTTGATTTACATGAAGAACATAGCCTGTCTTCTTGCTTTCTTACTCATTATTTGTTAAACTTCCTTTTTATTGCCTGTCTCAGGGCTAAAATACTTCCTCTCATAGTAGTCTGAAGTACTGGTGCACTGACATATTAAAGCAAAAAGATACTATGACATTGTCGAGCTTCCTTTAACGATGCAAAGAAAAATATTCATGGGGGAATTCAGCAGCTGTTTGGGGGATTAAAATTTTCTATTTAGTTAAGCAACTTCTCACTGGTTGCCTTGCCTCATTCTTGCATGCTTCCTCGCTCTTGACATTCACTGAGTCTCATTAGAAGATTACTGAAAATCATGAATTCATCGGTTCTCGGACTAAGCTGTCTGTTTGCTTACCCTTGAGTTCAAGAGGAGCAGAACTCTGTTAAATCTAAGAGTTTTAAATTTTATTATTATCATTATTATTATTCCTTTAATTTTAAAAATTGATGAGAAGTAGGCAGCCTTAAAGTCCATGTAGTTGAAGGTTCTTATTTTGATTTGTGTCTCAGTGAGCAGTGATTTTTTTGAGCTTAGGAACCTCTACTTGCAGGAGGTGTGTCTGCATTGCGGTCCTGAATTTACCTTTTGGGAAGAACAGAACAACTCCTTTCAATTCAGATTACTTACTGCTGATAATAAAGCACTGTCTCATATTAAAAAAGTTAATTACAAAAATTTGAGGTGATTTAGCCTAAATTAATGAATACACAAGTTGTGTTTGTTCCTTAGAACATGAGTGATAAAAAAAAGTGGATTTGTAATCTGTCAAATTTGTTGATTTGTTCAAAAAGGTACAAGAAATAATCTTTCAGGTATACTCAAGGATATTTTCCTTCAACAGGAGTTACTACTGGTGTAAAATTATGATCTACAATCTTTGAAATATAATTCCTTTATACCATAAGGAGAGAAAATTCAATATTCTGACCAAATCATATACATATGTGTAGCTTCATGAATAGTTTTTATATTTGGTTCTGCACTAAGGAATTCAGCCAAGTTGGGATATTTTGCAGCTGTAATCAGAAAAAATGGCTGGGCTGGATTCTGAGATGTTGTAAATGGGGATAGCTCAGTCTTTGATGGAGCTGTGCTGATTTGTCCTGCGTAAAAATCCAGCACAGTCTTTATAGTAGAATACAGGAAGAGGATATTCTTTTTCATTTTTTTGTTTTTAAATTATAGCTGGAAATATCTCATACATAAGTTTTATTAAATAATAAACAGAAATAAAAATTCTGTTGGGCATTTTAAACTTGGTTTGTGGCTCATTTGAAACACTGGACACTTAGAAATGCTCTATTTTCAAGTTACAGGTGCAGTGTTATAATGGTGTGATGGAATCATAAATAACTTTTGTGCACACTCTGGTTTTGCCTTATTGATTGTGAAATGACGGGATAATTTCAGGGGCTTTTTTCCTTAGAGATTGTCAGATAAAGGATTTTCCTTCTTTCCAAAGCTAATAACCAAAATCAGTTGATGCCACTGGGGTAGGGATGTGGTCCGTATTACAAATACTTGCCATTCTTCTTCCCCTTTAAAGTGTGAGTACTCTGGATTTCTTTTAACTGAAATTCAACATTTCTTTCATTTTCAGACCTTAGCACCTGAAGCTTTTAAGATTTATAAAACCTTGAATTATCTTAAAAAGTAATTTTAATAATCTGTTTATCTGTATATGTAATTTGAACAAAAATAGCAATAAGTTAATAATAGGAAACATGATTCTTCACAGTCCAGTGTCCAAGCTTGAATTCTTATAACTCTACAGCTAATATCAGTGAAACAGATTCTTACCTCTGTTCCTGTAAAAGAAATTGGGGTAGTTCCAAGGAAGTCAGAATGTTTTCACTCAGCATAGCTGAGTTTAGAAGCAGGCCCAGCCACCTCCTTAATATGCCTGAACAATGGGTATGGTATTGAACATGGCATGATGGGTGATATGTATTATTAGGTGATGGATTTTAATTGCGTCAATGCTTTTGGTGTAGGAATACGAAGATCACCATTCACACATTACTAAGAAAGAAACTATGGCCCCATCAGATATTTCTCATGTACTTGTATTCATAGATAAATTGGATATTTGTATTATCATGGTATTGCTTAATGCTTTCAGCCAGGCTTGAATGTTGTATGCACAAGTCTGTAATGCTTGAGTGTCTTTCTGAGGGTGCGCTTTGGTTTGTATATACAGTGCTTACCTTGTCAGTTTGCATAGGAGATAAGGAAAGCATCTCCTATGGCAGGAGCCACAGGGGGAACATCAGTGGCAGGGCTGGCCAAACCTTCTGCCCCTAAGAGACGAATGCCAACGTCTTTGTATTGCTTTTGTATTTTTGTTGGGAGATAGAGGCCTGGGTTTACCAGAATCTTTTACAGACTTACCAGAAGCTTTAAGATCATTTTAAGGATTTATGCAAGCCTCATCCACACTCAGAGATTTCTCATACTAAAAACAAAACAAAAAAAACCAACCCACACCAAAAGAAAACAAACACAAAAAAAAACCTGCTCCAGTGTCCTGGCAGGAATTTAATACCTTTGCAGGTTTGATTCAATTTTTAAGGAGTCCAGTGAGTACACAAAATTCAAAATTAAAGTTAGATCAAATTCACTCAAGTCAATACAATGTTAATGAATTTAGAAGATACATAGCTTGAAAAATTCCTTAGGGTCAGCCAGGCAAACTCCGCCAATATATGCCAAAGGGTTAACAAAGTGTATGGTAGCAATTACAGCAGGACTCTGAGATGGTTGAAATTTTTTGTACTAACTTTTGCTTTTTGTATCTTTCTTGAACAAAAATATAAAACCCAGGAAATGAATATTTTTCATGCTACGGCAGCAAGAATTTATGGATCCAATAATTTCTCAGATGCTACTTGAAAAATGTTTCTTTATCCAAAGGTTAACTCCTTTAGGAGTACAAACCGCTAAATTTTCTCACTTGCTCTATTAGTTGGTACAACTAGATTCACCAGAGTTATAAATCTATCAGTTTTCTAGTCTATAACAGAATAATCCCTGAAATCTCATAGATATAAATGGAATTGCTAATTTTCAATAAATCTGCAGTAACAGGTAATAGTGTCATGGTCCCCAGTTCCAATCATTTTTGCAATAATAAATGAGACTATAGAAGACTCACTTTCAGCCATAAAATTTACTGTTCAGGGCACAGTTTTTAACCCCCAAAGTACTTAACCAATTCCCCTCTCTTTTTTGTTGTCACTGTTGGACTGCAGCACCTATTCCTGTTGTAAGATCAGGGCCATTTTGGACCACAAGTGTTATTTATAGGCTGTTTTGGGGGCGAAACAGAGAGTGTTTTTCCAACATGTATTTTCAGCCTGACAGTATTCAGTCCAGAGGGGCAAATTCAGACTATTTGTAAGAGCTCAGGGATAGATTCAATTCACCTGAAGCTCTCCCCACTCCCCTGCCACCTCCCCCACCTCCAACCCCAAGCCTGAAATCTGACTTTGAGGTTAGACAGGAGCACCACGAATGCCACTGCTAAAGAAAACTGTCTCTGCTGTCCATGGAGGCTTTGAGAGCTTATGCTCAGGTGCCTGCTGCTAAGGGCTCATGGAACCCCCTAATTCTCTTAAATACTCCTAAAATGAGGCACAGCTGCCTCATTTTGCTGGCTTTTTTGGCATTCCAGTCTGCAAAACTCACTGACTTTTTTTGGGGTGCTACAGGTAGAGGCTGGGTTGACTTTGGGGGCATCAAATTTTGTAGACAATTTAGCCCAATTCAGCACAATCTAGGAATGCACATTCCAAAGCTGTATCTTACAAAAATTTGAATTCTGAATTTAATAGTAACTTTAAGTCACCGGACTGCTTACAGTCATGCAGTTTGCTAAATACCTTCATAGTTTATACAATCAAATACATGCATACATCTTTACAGAAACAAGGCCCAAAAGGGAATGGCTGGGAATGTATATAAGGGCCTGGAGAGCTGTAGTTTCTTGTCCAAGATGTTAAAAATGGCTCCAAGAGTAGAATACATGTCTCTGGAGTTCCAGTTCAGGGATCTGCCGACATGGCTTGGGCTTTCAGTGCCTGCAAAAGAACACTGAAAAATATTAAACATGTTAGAAACATGCTGAAAGAAAAAGTTATATTAACAAAAGATGTTTCTTTGAGCTGTATCGATTTTCAGCTCTGGGTGGAAGAAACTCTCTAGACAGACATTTAAACATATTATTGTCTTCTATTTACTCAGCAGATATACCTAACAGTCTTTATGAGATGAGTTCAGGAGGGAAGAAGTCGATTAAAATCTGAATCTCATGCAGTTATAGAAGATGAAAATAACCACATATTTGTTACATTGAGCTCTAATGCTAACACCCAAACCACAAGAGCATCTGAACCTAGCTTTAAATCTTAACACCACGTGGTTTCCCTCCCTGCACGCGTTCTGTGAACTGGTTTAAGCTTAACAAAGTACATAAGCAAAATTTTTTAATTAAGATATGTTGTGAAGCTTATAGTTGTTCAGCAGGGGATAAATGATCAATCAGGAGCCAGCTTATGAGCTGATATCAGTCAGAAGAACTCCATTGTGTTGGACAGGTCAAAATCTTATGCTACTTTTCCTTAAGGACTTTTTTGTCTGTCAGGGCTTAGATGTGATAAGTGTATGCAAGAATAAGTTCCGCATCAAAGATAAAGCTTTTGCACGACAAAGTTATGGGACTTTTCTGAGCTGTGTGACTTTATGTAAGTCACTGTGCCTCAGTTTCCCTGTTTGTCATGTGTAGACATTGGTACCGGCTTCTCTGTGAAGTACTTTGAGATCTACAAGCAAAAACTCCATTAAAAGTGACAGAAATAAAAAGGCAATGGCTATCCTGAAGAGGACCATAGGCAGTTCTTTTCACAATCATGTATTTTCAGCCTTCTGCCAGCTGGGCTCTTATGCTGTATTCCAGGAAACAGTCTGGGAAATGAATCAATACTACTAACCTGTACACCATCAAATACACATCATCCTGCCCGTACATTTTCATGAGCAATGGAAATACGAAATTTTTGCTTCATGAAATGTTCTTTTGATCTACTCTTGCACTAATTTTACCAAAGCTTTCTAATACCATTGAGCTTTTGCCAGGATGACTGAGATAATTGTCTGATCTTTTAGATGTTTTTCTCTAAATGTTGACTTCTGTTCTTTAACATGCAACAGGCACAGGATTAAGTATTGGTAGTAGAGCAAATGCTAAAAACATGTTTATTCTAGAGGTTAATGAGCAATAGAAAGGCCAGACTACATGTGCTGGTACTTGCATCAGTATGGAGTGCTGCTAATTTTACTGTGCCTTTAGCTTCATTTGGCTATCTAGTAGTTTTAAGGGCAACCATACATCATCATCCCAGAACACTTAGTTATAAAGCATTTTATTTAACATAATAACATTTTACAAAAAAGGCACTGGAGATGCATGAAATAGATCTTGAGCTACATTGGTAGCACATATGGGAAATAGCATACAACATATACAACTCCCTTTCCTGTCAGTGAAGCCCCAATGTCTTAAACCCAGTTTACCTATGGTGTAATAGGTGTGTGGTTGTCAGCATCTTTATACAAGGAGGAAAATGAGATGTGATTAAGTGGTGGTAAGTCTTCCAATGAAATCCTCATAGGGGATATAGGACTTTTATACAAGAATTAGAAGAGAAGTGGGAATACAAGGGAAAAGAAACATTCTGTTATCTTCACACCTCAAAATGCAGTAAATTATCCGTGCCAAAAACTTTCCAGAAAATTAAAACCCAGTCAAATGAAAGCCCAAATGACACTAACAGTAAAGAGGCTGTAAAATGAGGCAGGTTGAGAGGGAATTCAAAGATGGATCGGTCAGAGGTAAGTAAAAAGTAAAATGGATATTCTGTTAAGAATTTTAGAAATAGGAAGTAAATGAGAAAGTGGATGAGAAAACGGATGAGTTTAAAAGAGAAAGGAAAATGATCAATAGTGAAAAAGAAGTTGAAGAAAATTACACTGAAGACATGGCGAATTTCTTCATTTCAGCCTTGGCTACAGAGCCTAGTGCGAAGCAGTCGCCTCAGGACTGCTGTGCTGGTTAACAAGGCGGGGTGCTATCCGAGGCGTTGCAGGGGAAGGTGCTGGAGGAGAGTGTTAGAGGAAGCAGCATGACATTGCCAGGCATAGAGGATATTTAGTCAAGAGTCTGGAAGGAATTTGGGGATGCAGTAGCTGAGTCAATGTTGCATTTTACAGACTCGTTACAACTAGTAAATATTTCAGAAAGCAGAGGATAACATCTGTCTCATATTCCAGCCAGTCACTTTTCGGTACTGCATGCTTTGTTTGAAATGGTAATCCAAGCTGGAATGTAGATGGGTCTTGGGTAATTCTTTCCAGGAGGAACAAACCAGCCCACCTTCTGGAAATACAGGCTGGTGTCAGTGCTTCCACTAAGTGTCTTTTAAGAAACTGTATCTGAACTTGCTTTTGTAAAACTTTTTTACAGTGTGCTTGTATAGTGCTGAAGTAAGCATGATAACTGATCTCCTTGTTCACACTCCATGCCATATCTGCGGTTTCTGCATAGATAATATATGTAATGAGATTTGGTTTGTTTTGTTTTGTTATTATGATCTTGAAGTAATAGACTGTGGCTTGTAAGATTTTGTGTACTTTGTTGTCTATTTCTGATTGTTTCTGAAAGAAAGGGCAAGTCTTTGTGGAAATAGGTAGGATTCCTATTACTTTTCTCATTACTTTATGGATACACATAAAAAATTGCCCTGATTAATAGGCTGAAAATTTTAATAGAAGGCTTTTCTGTCTAGCAGGCTTCCAAATCCTTCAGAACATCTTCTAGAAGCTGCTCCTCAAGATAATTTCATCATTTAAAAAAAAAAAAAAAGAAAAAAGAAACAGATACAGATGTCTTTTCACCTTCTATACACCTGTTAAATAAACTTGTCATTTCTACAGCCAATTCAGGAAAGGAGTTATCAGATCCTTTCCTTGGAGACCTAAGTGTAACCCTGCAGGTCTCTGGGGTCAACCTCATACCTTCTCAGAAAAGCTCCCTGCACAATTTGATAGTCACGGCAGTCATTATCAACCAGCTTGGCATAGGCCTCTAGGGTTTTCCCATTGAGCAAGGTCTGAACTGTGCTGCCCATGCCTCCTCTCACCAATTATAAGTTCTGTACAGTTTTTTAAAAGACTGAAAAAACATATCAACATCATTCCCTTCCTTGTAATGAGGAAGCAATTTTACCTTATTATAACTGACTAAATATGCATGGGCTGACCCAGTAGGACCCTCATTCACCCTTATTCTTTCCCTCTGGAAATCATATTCCATTTTCATCGTTTCCATTTCAAATTTTTCTTCCTCCCCATCCTTTCTCTGCTCTCTCTCTTGATCCCATTCTTGTTCCATCTTTATCTTTCCCATGCTGAATTGTCACTCTTCACGCTCCTGCTCTCATTACAACTTCCTTTGTGTTTGATGCTCTCTCATACCCGTTTGCAATTTTCTTCCTTTTTACCTTGTGCCTTTTTATCATCTGTAGTGGCCTAGCACCTATGCAGAATATTTGCTGTTCAGATTCCTGTGCATAGCTTCAATTAGTTGATAGGTGTCATTAATGCTGTTTCCTGCCTCCTCCCTGCTGCTTCAAGACGTTAAAGAACAAGCCAGTGGTGGGAGAAAGCAGAGAGAGACGGGTGTCCCTGACTGGCTGTGATATGTGTCTGACTGTGCCCTTCAAGTAGTGTGCCTGTATTCAGTAGTACCCATTGCCCACTTAGCCCTGCCACCACACTCAGTCCTGTTTCCAGGGTCAGCCTGGGCACCTAGTGTGTGTCCCCTCCAGCTCCCCAAATGTAATTCCCACCTGAGTTCCTCTGAGAGCTCCCAATGTGGACCCGAGTCCATTTCATGGGTCTGTGCATAGCTCTGGTTCTATCTGGAGACCACAGTCTGGACTGTGAGGAAATTTATAGCTTTGTGAAAATCACTTTTCAGCATTCTTAGTAGCATCTGTTGAGATTGTTTAGCAGAGCGTGTGGAAACCTGCTTTCTCAGTGACAAAACACTGAACATTCTTCATGCCTATCATGCCCGAGGGCTTGGCATGAGAATGAGGTAGGTGATGCAGAGTGAGACAAGGAGACTGTTAAATGCCTCAGAAAATCTATGCCCTGAAAAGCGCTCTAGGTCTTAATGTCAAAGATAAGAGAAAATCATGGCCACGTCAGACCTGTGAATCCCAGTGACCACTGGAGGTAACTCCCAGCTGGTCTCTGGTTGGTCTTGGATCATACATTTACAGACAAGAAAATAGCTTCAAGAGCTTTATCTGGGATAAACTGATAGTTAAATCAGTTGAGTAACTGACCCAGATAGCATCAAAGAGAAAGGGATGGATGGCTCCCAGAGCTGGCAAATGCTCTTAGACTACCCAGCATTCCCAACTGTGGTGTAAACTCAATACCCACAGGTGATGATGGGAAATAAAGAATTGACAGAAGTGAGGAGTGGGGTAGACCGGTTATAAAGCCTTAAACTGAGGCACTTCTCCTACCCTATGGAGGACTGATTGCATTTAAACCATTCCTGCCAGGTATTTGTCCAATCTGTGTGTTACTGTCCTATGGACAGAAGTCTCTTTGTTTTGGTTGACCAAACTCTCTTCTTCTATATTTTATGCCCTCTATGTGTGTCTAAGGGTGCACAGGTATTTCTCTTCTCTTGGCATTTGAAAAATATTGTTCTCCTTTTGACATTTGAAAAATATGACATGCAGTCATATTTTTATATGCAAGAAAGATCTCATATGATCTGTGACCTTTCTGCAAAAGATGAGTAGCCCTACATACCTTGGCTGTCAGTGTGGGAGGCAGGAAAATGCAGCTGGAGAGTGAAGGCATCCAGATACCTCTGTAATGTGACTTCAGCCAAAGGTAGAGTGAGCAGTCCCAGCTGGTGCTGGAGATGCGCTGCACTGAGAACACAGCACCATGTTTTCTGTATGGCTCCGTGTGCACAACCCCCGTCTTCAGCCTTCAACAAGGCAGTGGACTGTGTGTGCATCTTGCTTGGTGGGGTTCAGGCTGAGAAAGGATCAGCCTGGATATTTCCCGTTATTGATCTATACTCAGGTTCACACGTGCAGGGAAATTCTTTCTGTGCAAGCAAGCTGAACTAATAGAGCCAGTGGAGTAAGCATCTCTTAACAGCTTCTTGTTATCATCTGTCTCTTCTTCAGATGCATTCTGGTGTGCTACACATTTAGCTCTGTCTGCTAGAGAAGTAACAAAGGTCAAATGAAGGTGAGAACACTTCATTCATAATTTTTATGAGTTATTCAGACCCACTGTATCATTACCCCTTGGAAACATATGTTTTCTGATAGCAGTTTAGAAAATATTCAGCACATCTCGAAAATCTCTCATAAGTAATACAGATCAGCTGTCACACTTTGTCATGTGGCATCAGGTTGTGTAGTGCAGTGAATTCACTGTAGTGTGATATACTACAGCCATTTGAGATACCATCCTGATAATTTCTGCGTCTCTAAATGTAATGGTACGTGATGTGTCTTGCTGGAAGTCAGAAGTATTTTCGTATATCCCATTTGAGTTACAATTTAAAGGTTTTCAGAGAAAATATTTGGTCACCCCTCTACTACGAGTTTAAGTGTCTCTGATATGAGTATGTTAAACATAACTTTTGATTAAATAGGTACCTCAGGAGGCTTAATATTTTACTGGCCTTTGGCATAGGATGACAAAGGTGAGTATTCTCAAAAATACTTTTTGCCCAGTGCTAGAGTAGCTGTACCTACCACATTCAGGTTGTTTGAAGTTGGGGTTTCTCTTAGGGAATCCCAGGGACTTTGCTACCATAGAAGAAAGGCATCTGTGTGTACCTCTTCACTGTTTAGTTGTGACCTGGGGAGGAGAGGTAAGACCTCATCATCATACTCCGGTCTCTGCAGAAGCATAAAGAGGAGGAGACTGTATTTCCCAGTAGGATTTTGCTAGCTTTTCTACAGGAGAGTGGGAACACAGAGCAAGATGTGGGTGCTTCCTCCTGCATTGCCTGCCCATCCACAGGCTCGTTGGCCTAATTTGGGAGCGTGATGCCTTTTCCTCAGACAAGACTGGGACCAGTTGCCTTTGTTAGAGAACACAGCCTTCACCTGCCTTGCAAAAGGCTGGCGGGTTGATGCTTAATTTCGCTGCCATCTCTGCTTAACGGTGAAGATAGGGGTGGGTTTGTGTGGGGAGAGAAGTGACTTCAAAACTGGGAGCCAGACCCGGCAGCTGATAACTTGAATTGTGGATTCATTTTAGACATTATTTGGAGTAATTATGTTAATTATAACCTTTTTAAGCAATCCTAAGGATAGACGGCAGGAGAAAACCAGACTGGTTCAGTCTGCATCCACCTTTGGTGAGCGGTTGCCACTCATGTTTGTCGAGCTGCAATGCGAGCAGTGAGGATAATGATTTTGCCAAGCAATCCTCTCTGGTTTTTGTTCTTTTACCAAAAGAATTGCCCATAAATATGTTTAAATCTATTAATTTCCCAGAGAAGATTTTTGACTGTGGTGTTTTGCAGCCGTTGGACAGGGACCTTAACTAATGTTCTTTGAGTTTCAACTTGCAGGTAATTGGTGGGGTGTCTGATTCAGGCAGAGCTTGGTGGAATTATGTTCATTTGCGATACTTGTGCGTTTGGATCAGAGTCGAGCCACTGCAAGAGAAACCTGTTTAAAATTATGTGTAACCCGGACTATTATGCAAGGTTATTAACATCTTGGCTACCAGTGAAGTTAGATTGGATGGGGCGCATAAAGCCTGCATTCACAGCAGCTATCTCGATGGGTACATTGCCAATCAGTTTGTTGGGAGCAAAATCAAGCCTTCATAATCCCAGGTCCTGAATGCAAAGATCACATATTTTAAGTTTGGTTTCCTAAAACAAATCTGCATGTTGAATATGACCTCAATACCTCTTGAATGGTGGTGTCTAACAAGTCACAAACAGCCCCGAATCTTTCCCCACTGTTGGGCATTCACTGTAGTATGGGTGAGTGGAAGCAACCATTTGTTAATTTTTTGCTTCTGCTGTGTGTACGTTGGAGGACTATGGCTATACGTGAAGTTTTGCAGACTTCCAAGAAAATCCACCTTTATCCCAGCAATCACCATGATGTAGGAAAAATGAAATTGTGAGAGTTTATTGCCTCATTTAAAAACATCTGTTTGGCAAGAAGAGTTTTATTATGGTTGCGTGAGCTGACAAAAGCTTAAAGGACAGGACTTTGCAGCTTCATCGTGCTGTGCCTCACGCTGAGTGTACCAGTCATCTGCTCTGCTTGCAGACTGAACAGGTGGGAGAGTGGCGATACCACATTTTTTTGGAATGGCCCAATGGCTTTTCTTGTGTTTCTTGCTAATTGCACCCTCTCAAATGCTAAAAACTAGAACTAGACTAGAGGCTCTTCCCTCTGTTGCCTCATAAGGCTGGCCTTAAACATAATTCTTTTCTCATCTCTATGCCGTGCTGGGCCAACTCTGTGGGGCCCCACACATGCAAAGGTGCTTTACTTTATGATGAACAGATTTCTGAACCTCAGCAACCTCTTGGTTTCCCAGTCTCCTGCTGAACGTTATGAGATTTGCAGAGCATTGAGCCAACATATAAGGTGCCATTACGGATCCTGAAGCGAGAAGAAAATCTTTCTAAGCCATCCATTCAAATGCTTAACTGCATCTGCTTTTCTACTACCACCTCATCAGTAGCAATTTGGAAACTGTAACCACAAAACAACTAGCAGACCAAGTATGTAACTAGCATATCCAAATGATCTCAAACCCCTGGTTTCTATAGATTCTAATAGCCTAATAAATGGATTTTTGGTAGTGAGCTAAGTACAGTCATATATAATTGCAGTTATTCTCACATTAAGCTGCAGGGAAGTGGCAAACCCAATTAGATTAAATCCTACCATGTCTCCTTGGGATTTGTGGTAGACATTTAAGCAAAGAGACATGTCACTTCCACAGAGCAATTTGCTTGTACCTGTCTGCTTAGATTTATTGTGATTTGTCCTTGTTTTTGTGTATGTTTATTTGCAGAAGCCAGCTCCAGATGCAAAAGACATCAGTGTAGCTTTGGAACATTATTTTTAATTAGTTGGGTTCAGTTTCTAGTAACATGCTTGAATTGTTTCTGGGCTACTAATGGAGTGTGGAAAATAAATATTGTTGCTCTCCGATATTTTTTTTTCTAGTTATAGAAAGCTTTCCGTGCTTTGGCATGGAGACTTTATTTGCCACAAGCCTCACAACATGGGGCAGCCAGTCAAGAGATGAAGTTGCAACTGAGTTTTCCTTTTAAGCCTGTTTTGTTCCCTACCTAAAACCCTCATAGGAATCATAATTATACTGGAAAATATTCCAGTAACTGCAGGGAAAAGAGAAATTTATTTTTGTTTCTTTCTGAATTTGAACTGAATTGCACAAACTTTACCTGAATTGGCACCTGGCAGAAGCAGGGCAGAACGCAGATAATGAAATGCGGGTACTAATCCCAAGGAAGAGAGTATGCTTCTCTCTGCCAGGCGTAGCTTCTGTATTCTCCTATACATTTGTATGAAGAAAAAGCAAAAGCTTTTATTCTCCTTTGTATTCTGTGCTTGTGTAAGTGATTGTACAAGGAGAAACAGTGAAGGGCTGAGGATGGGATATGCAGACAATCGCTTATTTACTTTGCGGAAAACATCACTGAAAAAATATTACCACACTACGACATATCATACAGGACAGATTTCTTCTTTCAAAGGAAGAGAACAATGCAGATTGACAACAAAGACTGGAGTACAAAGTTTCTACAAGGCAAGGGCTGCCTACTACTGACAAATCATATAGTTAAATTCAAAGTGAGTGAGCCTAAAGCCCTGCAGCACTGAAAGCACTGGGTTTAGGAAAATTCATGTAAATAGTCTTTTCTACAAGGAGTGTAAATGGTCTTCCTCTGCCCACTCTTTGTTCAGCCGAGGAAGCAGCTGTGCCAGTGACTGCATGTCCATCCATGAGGCATTTACATTCAGGCTTTCACCACGGGCAGTGATTTTACAAAACTCAGGTACGGTCACTGGCATTACGCTAGGAAAGAGGGTGAAAAGCTCTATTCAGATCACAGCAGACTGAGTTTACCTGGCAATTACCTGCAGTGATGGGCAATACCAAAAACCCAGGAGAGGTGGGAAAGAGCAGGATTTGCTCATGCTGTGGGGCTGAAGTGTGAGCAAGCGGCGCTTGCAAGGACAGCCTGAGCTCGGTGGAGACAAGGAATGGCAGTAGGGCTGCCATCTGCTGCTCGCAGGTTGAATAGCTGGGAATGAGGCTCGAGGAGTATTTTCTTCTGAGTTTTTGTTGGGTTTGCACGGCTTTTGTATGTGTGTATGTGTGTATGTATATACGTGGATGCCGCGTTGTATATGATGCATTTGGGGCAGTGCGTATCACAAAAGAGTCCAAGGCACAAAATGGGTAAAGGTAGAAAGTAAGTTGTGGGATGAGAGAGCAGCAAATGGAAATTCAGTGTCTCATGACCCTATTTGCTCATCCCAAATGTACTGACAATGTTTGATTTCTAACGCACCCCTTAAATTTTTTCCTGATTGCTGTACAGGCTCCCAGGGCAGCCTCCAACATGGCACTGTGGCTGAAGGAGCACAGAGTGGGGGATACACCAGTCACTCTTACATGCACGCGTGCCTTCTTGGTGCCATCAGACCCCAGGGCTGTGTCACTGCATTTGCAGTCCTGTGGCAGTCCTGGGCAGAAGAAACTTATCCCTGAAACTGTGGCCTACATCATGTGCTGTGCAAGGAGATTTTTATTTTGGTTCTTGCCAGTACTTGTGCTCCAGGTAGGCCAAGGCTAGTGACAGCTGCTCATGGCCATCTTTGCTATCAGGAGGCAAAGAAAAGGATGTATCGCTTGGAGGACTTCCTCTGAGGATGGGTGACAGTTTTCCTCTGTGTCACTTGCACATTTCTGAAGGGTTCAAAATTAGTCCAGCCACAGGAAGCAAGTCCTGGTTTACTGGAGATGCATGTGAACAGTTTTACCTCAGGGGAGGGACACCTTCACCCAACTTTAAGCACAAGCTGATAAGTGCTTTAAATAAGAATCCGCAGGGCCTCATGTACTCATAGGGCAGTAGGAACTCAAGGGGCCAGAAGCACTCATGGCCACGCTCTGGCAGGCTCACAGCACAAGCTTATGGACCTGGCACAGCTTTGCTGAAACTCTAGGCTGGTGAGCTGCCCCATGGTGCTCACTGCAGCATGAGGGGGCTCTCATGAAACTCATGGGCGCCAGCCACTGCTGAGATATAGACTCATACTCAGGAATGACTTCCCACACAACTGTCAAAGACTGGCCCTGCAAGTATGTTAGTAGAAATTGGCTATGGATGATACTTGGCCACAGCAAGAATACGTTATATTTTTTTTTTATTTTTTGTTGCACATTAGACGTAGATGTGTGATCCACGTGAGAACTGGAAAGACTTTCCACTGACTTCAGTAAGACTGGACAAGAGGAATACATTTTTAAGACTACAAAGGACCATGAGACTATTCCCACAGGAACCAAACCAAAGCCGGTAATCTGAATCAGACCCATAAGAGATTTGCAATGCCCTATATATAATACGTGTTTGGATTCCTAACACCTGTCCTCTCTAGTACTAATTTATAAATGGATATTTTAAATATTTTCAGTCCTTGACCCTGGGAAGCTGTGGTGAACTTCAAGCAAAAAAGCCGTGCTATGAACACAAGTGATATGGACAGTAACCCTGGCAGTTATAGCCCTTTACAGAGATTATAGTGACAATTATCTACAAGATTTGACAAACTACCCTTCTTTCTCTTTTTGTCTGGTTATGTCAGTGGTTATTTATATACCAATAACAGCAAGACCGTGGGAACACAATTGAATTGTTATTTATATCTGTCTTGCGAACTATTGGGACCAATATGATGGTTTGGAAAACAAGTCAGAAGGTGTTTATTCAATAGTCTGTTCTATTGATTATTATCAAACAACAACTCATAATTTTGCACAGTGAGAATTTTATGACTGCAGTGATCTGAAGTATGTCTCTGTGCTTAGAAACCAAGCTGCTTATTTAATTAAGTGCTTCTGGCTCTCTGGATTTAATAATTCTAATTAAATTGCTATGATTATGATTTGCATTTGGATTATGCCCACAGTCTCAATTAAGACTATGAGAGGACCTCATAAGCACATGGAAGGAAACATTGCCTTCCTCAAAGTGATTAGGAATATGGGATTGGGAAGGACCCGTGGAGTCACCAGATCCAATGTCCTGGATATTTCAGGGACTGTGCTGAGTAAAGCAAAACATGACAGTCTCACTGACCACAAGAAATGATAGTTAGGAAGGGTGAAGTAAACAGTATCACTAACAAAATGTGCTTTGTTCAGGCCAGCTGCATGCATAGATTGATATTTATATGTCTTCAGAAATACTTAAAGGAACATCTAAATTATAAGAGCATTCTGGGTTTGGTTTTGTTTTGTTTTTTTTTTCCAAATAGTGCTGAGCACAAGTACCTTCTATTGCCTTGTGGCTGCTTAGTATTTGTGAGAAGACACGTGGATGTCTCAATGAAGAGCTAAGCATTCCGTTTTAAACACCTGCATTCAAAAATTGCTGTATGACTGCAAGCATTATCGTTAAATATGTTATGGAAACTGCTGCTAGCTGTGTTTTGAGAATCCACCATGATTGAGAAACTGGTGGTTTTGAGTGACAATTATCAGCTGCTATCCCACTCTGGCCAGGCAGATGTTAGTTTTTAAACTCATATACATCTGTTCTTCACACCAAAATAATCACCTGTTGTTTTTATGTTAATAGCCTTGCCTCCAGGAGACTAGTTAGGGCAGCTTCTCCAGAGACTGAGACATCTCACTCTCTACTGAGTGCAGAGGCAGACGGAACTTCTGGGAGATAGGAACTGTATGTTCAAAAGGGAAAACCAGGTATGACAAAGGTTATTGTTTGAATTGCTGGGGGATAGAGAAATTTGCAGTAAGAGGCAGGTGATTACACAACCAGGAGCTGAAGTTGTAGAAACTTTGGGTGGAAAATAGCCATGTTTGGATAATGCAAATACAAACAGCAATTGGATATCATGGAGCACTGAGCGTATTTGTTCATAGCCATCAATGAGTAAAATGCACTTGACATTTCCAGTCATACCACTTCAGAGTGTTGCAACTAGAAATCCATTATTTTTCTTTTCTCTGAGAGGGCCATATGATTTATCTAAGATCCTATTGTCCTTCTTGACTCCACTCAGAAGATAGGAATGTGTGCTAATGGTTAGAAGGAGCGGTGTGACTTGTCCATAAGAAAGCAGCAGCAGAACTGAACATCATAAACTGTCTCCCGTCATTAGAGATGTGGGTAGAAATGTGACTGTCAGTCTGGTGTGGAGATCTGACTAGTTCAAAACAGACAACTCATCAAATCTAGTTTCTTTTCACAAACTTGTTCTTTAATGGAATACAAGAACAATTTATTTTTCTAGGCCCTTGCTTTGGCCAGTCACTTGAAAAATAGCAACATTAGTGCAGTAGAGGGGAGGTCGAGAGCTGTGTTTGATCAATGCACTGTTATGTATTGTTGTATATCGATCCATCCTCAAACACCTTACCTTGTCAAATGCCTTTTGAAGAGCGAGGAGACAAAAGAGATCCCTGTGCCTGGCTCCATGGGAAGGACCTCAGCTGGTACACCATGGCCCAGTGCAGTCCTTGGAGAGTTGTACGTTCGCTGGGTCAAGATCCCACAATGAATCACAGCAGACCTTACGATTAGTGATGCCAGAGGCTGCTGAACTCCTCAATTCCTTTAGCAGAGGAGTGTTTTTCTGTAGCAATCACTAGGGACACTTCTTCAGCCACCAAAATCAGACGGATCTCCGTTCCTGGCTAGTTATGTATATTGAGTGGCTGTGGCACAGAAACTCTGCAGGATTGTAGAGAATGTCCCATCTTTACATTCTTGATCACCTTTCTTCCTGAAAATGAAGATCAGCACAGCTATTACTATTACTAGGAATTAGAACTATTACTGATAAGGCTTCTTTCCACTGTGAACAGTGTCTGGTTGAAATTACAGCAATTTTGCCAGCCATGAGAAAGCTTTACTCATCATTTGGGCAACCTGCTCTAGGTGGCCCTCCTTGAGCAGGAGGATTGAACAGGATGACCTCCAGAGGTCCCTTCCAACCTCAATCATTCTGTGATTCTGTGATCTCCATCATCTCCACTGGCCTTTGAATGAAGTCCTAATAGACCAGTCAATAAAGAGCTCATCCTCTGCTCCCTGCTTTGATATTCTTGCCTAAAAAGCAGGAGTTATCCTCTGCAAAGCTGCACCAAAAACTATGTCTTATCATTGCAAAAAATAATTCTTTTATTGAGTATGAAGAATGAATCCCAATTCAGACTACTGTGGTCCCTTTGGGAGTTTGTGGTCATGATAACACAACAGTGTTCAAAATTTTGTACTTCCAAATGCAAACTCCTTTCCCATTTAGAAGGAAAAGGAGTCTGTATTTGGCACTCTGGTGGTCATACCAAATGCAGATACAGTAAGGGACAGCTGCCCTTATGAAACTGCATTCCTGCATTTGCTAGATGGTGGGCTAGGTTATTGTACATCTTTGCCTGTTTGACACTGCTGTCTTAAATTACCTCCCAAGTTGTATCTCTGCCGGCTTGTTCAGGTTGCAGTTCTCTATTAATTCAGACACGGCAGCTTTCAGTGTTTTGGAATCTTTTTACATGGCAAAATATGAAACAAAATACTGGTTTGAGCACTCTTCACTAATCCATTACCCTGTTTGAAGCTGACAGCATGTTCAAAGGAAATAATTTCCCCTGCTGTATGAAAGATGTAATCTTTTCAAACTTTTATGCCTGTCACTAAGTTCAGCAATACTTTTTTGATAGGTGTATGAACTACAAGTGGTAAAGCTGATAAAAGCCATGCCAGCACTGAGAAGAAAAATCAGATGTAGGGGTAGAGATTTGAAGATGCCATCTAGAAATATAGCTAGGTGATGTTTGACCCTTGATTTTTTGCATATGGAACTTATCTTTTTATGCTCTAACTCTGCAGAGGTATGCTGGAGAGAGAGGGAAGTTGATGGTCATGACAGATGACCCCTATAGCTCTAAATGATGAGGTTGTTCTTTAAAGGAAGAACAGATTTTTCCAAGTGCTTTCCCGAGATAAGCCTTTCATGACAGTGCTGGGAACCGTCTGGTACGAAGACCACACAAATCTTTCTTACAAACTGCTGTTTGCCAGATTTTTATGGCTGGTTATGTACCTTTGCCAAAGGATTGCTTAAGAGCCTGGAGTGTATAAAGCATATGCCTGGACATACATTGTATAATTTAGGAATTCTGTGTTTCCATTTGCATATTTATTGATACCACTAAGAAATTTTAACATTTACAGAGAATGAGTTGATTATTTTACAAAACTTCACTTTATGAACTTATTTCAATCATGAGATATTATTCAGGATTCCTACAAGGTGAAGGCAGGAATATTAATTTTATACTTTCTGTATATATGGGTGAATTCTTGGTTTAAATAAAAACAGCTGCAAAACTCACACCAACACATTCATACCTATTTCACCTATTTACTGTGCCAAATTATTTATATTATTTTTTTGTGAAGACCTATAATCTTGTCTTGTCAACTTGGCACGGGCAGCAAGCAGGTCTCACTGCCAGCACACCTGTACCCTCTGTCTTGTTTACTCTCCCTAGTATCCCATTTTTTCCCTCACTCTCCTGGTGTGTTTTCGGTAGCTCCTTTAATATGTACTTTGGCAAAGCTTCCTCATCCTCCCCTTGGTTTTCTGTGGAAGTTTATCTAAATAATTTTTTTCACTTGTTTCCCTCCTCAGCTTCTTCTGTATCTATGATCATACTCTCGAAAGTCTTTTCCAAAGTCTGAGCTGATATATCTCAGATACAGCCTTCATCCAAACATCTAAACCACCTTTGTTTCTTACAATTTCATATCTCCAATTCTGCAGTACTTTTCCCTCTGACCCAAACATGAGGTTTCTCCCAGCTGATATTAATCCTGACCTGCAAAGTTTGTCTCCAAGCCTGTCACTTGGACCATTTCATTTGATTTTACATATTTCCTCTGTGAACTTATTTTCTCATGTCAAACATAAAGCCCTTGTCTCAAGTACCATCACTCTTCTTTGAATCTGTTCTTTGTTACTAGAAGATTGACTGCCACTGCCAATACACCATGAAGCCCAGTTAAATTTTCAAATACTTCATGCTTTTTTCATCCTGTTATTTTTTCCAAAGAAAATTTGTATATATTGTGCTTGTTATATCAGCACAGTTCATGTATATGTTTATACACTTCATGGCATATGTATACAATATGTGCTTGTTATATCAGCACAGCTCAGGTATGGTACAATAGCATCATATATATCTCACTGAGAAATGCTTTCTTCATAAGAGCTGCCTAAGATCTTTTTAACATACACATAATCACTGGCAACATTTGAAGTTTTTCTGCAAACCAAGTGTAGAAAACCTCTGGAGACTGCCATAGACATCCACGGGGGCAATTTCCCCTCATTATTATTAGCTGTGGACTAAGATTTGTTTCTTGTGAGGTCATGTTTGAGATCATTCACTTTCTTCCCTAAATTGTTAACTGCTTTTAATATTATGCCAATCTGAGGCCACTAGAGGACTCTGTTTTCCATCATATTAAGTAATACTCTGTAATCATTTTTTGCCACTGTTTTTTTTAGGCATATATTTTTACAAAGAATACAAATACACTCATTTGCACATATATATTCATTTACAGAGTAACGAGGTAGGCACTGGCCATTCAGCAATTGGAAATGCAGTCTGAATGATGATGAAGTCCCTACAGAAAATGTGGTCTGGGGCCTGCTTCCTTTAGAACAAAAATAACGTATGGGCAAACCTATCCATCTCTCTGTATGAATATTTCATGTAATATTAGGGTCCTGTCTTCAGTTCTGGCCTGCACAATTACTTCTCTGGTTGTAGGCTTTCAAAATACCCAACTGATGTAAACAAGAAAGTTTGAGAAGCTTTCAAGGTCTAATGATTTTTAAAACCTTTCCCCCACCTTTTCCCACTGGACTCTTACAGAAAACTTTCCCATCTTGAAAGGTACATTGGGTTTTGATCCTTTCCAAAGAGATCCTAATCACTTGTCAAAATAAGGGTATCCTCGCTGTAATTTTGAAGGAAAAGAGCAAAAATAATGCAGATTATATCTCTGTGTTGTCTTTGGGCAGACAATAGAAATAATGGCGATTCAGAGCCATTATTTGCTTTTTTTCCAAAATGTTTTTTACAAGAATACTAGAGATTCTTATGTCAATCACCATTACTGTTTACCCAGCAGCTGGTTGGCCACTGCCCATCCAGCAATGAAAAATGTCTATCTAATTGCAGTCAAGTGAAAACTGCCAGAGGATATCTGGCCCTCTGTTTGCTTTTCAGTTGCAATGCAGCCCATCAGAGACAGCCGAAGCAACTTAGGCATTCATGTAGGATTTGCAGTTCATCAGTGCAAAAGAATGAAGATAACTGGATGGAAAATAACCAAAGTGCCCCACGGGTTCATGAGTCTAAGAGGGAGTGCTCGGAATTCGCTCAAGTGAGCACAAGAAGAAAGCCTACATAAAACCTCCTGCTAATGGGTGGTTTTATTTTATAATCAAATGACACATTGGAATGTAGTGCTCTCATGAACTTACTTTTTTTAAAAAGTGGATACTTTGCATTTTAAGAACATTTCAGCATTGTCTAATTCATGCAAGTAGAGATCGTCTTCAAACAAAAAAATGACAATAGGATGGCAATAGCTGCTGGTCTCAGGAGGAACAAATAAAGTGTGTAGAGAAACTGTTCTTTAGTGGCTTTGATTACAGGTGATGCACCACTGTTTGCTTGCTTGTTTGTTTGGGGTTCACTTAAGTCATTTACCTATAGCATACAATTTTGGAAAGCAATTAAATATTATTTCAGTAGGAACAATTTTGATAGCTATTGATGCAATGTTTTGATGTCTTTCATAAAATTGGTCAGTTCTGAAGTCTCTGAAAAAGGCAAAAATTGTGAACCTCTGAAACCTTTTTGTTAGATTTTTATGATTAGTATTTTTTTACAAACTTTTCCTGAGCTTACTGGAATTCTGCGATTAGCTATGTTTTTGTACAGAAGAATGGCACAAGGGAAAAAATGAAATCAACCAAAGAACCCCCCACCCCCAAGATTCGATTTTGAGTATTGAAAGAACTGAATTTGATGCTTTCTTTGCTTTTAGAGACAGAGTACAGGGATTATAGCCCATGCTACGTCATTTTCTATTGATATTTTCTTGATTATAACTGGTGCTTACCCAATTTCTTCCATTTGACAGTGGTTTTCTTGTATTTTTCTGGACACGTTGCATCTACTGCCTTTGAAGTCTGTAGTGAAATAGAAAAGAATCTTTTCTTCTCTTACATTTCTGATCCCTGCTCTATTTATCACAATATAAAGAATGAATAAAGGAACCCACTGAAAGTATTTATATACAGCTTGCACAGATGTGCCAGTTAAGAATCAAAGCTCCAGGGAAGTGCTGAAAAGCCCCTTAGTTGGTTGGGGCTATGGGACAATAAGTGGTGACTGACTTATGCACCACCTGCTATTAGAAAGATGTCTGGGGAAAAGCTGAAATAAAGAATGTGACTGTGGCTAAAATCTGACACCACAAGTGACTTCACTTGGTGTGGTGCACAGCACAGGCAAACACTGATGAATTTGCTCTTTGAAAAATATATTTTGGAGAATGCATTTTGCTTATGTGAAATAAATGGCACAATGTGGGTTAGAAGGATCATATTCACTGTGTAGTTGTCAGGCTCCTCCACTAAAATCAGGTTTGTTTGTGACTGCTGTGATTACATAGTGAGAGATGAATACAGGATAAAATCTATACAGCCATGTAAAATTTTATGTATGGAGGAATTCAATTGACTAAAGCAATGGCCCAGTGAGGAGGAGTTCATGCCAGTTGTGAAGTATATGAACATCTCTAATAGAGGCCAGAGGCTGCTGTAGGAGAGCAGCTTTTCGTCTCGAAGTATCTCTCCCTGTAAAAAATCCACCTTAGCAACAGCATGTTTTGGAAGTTCTCTTCTTGTTGCAAAAAAAGCAAAAGGCTTGTTTTGTATTGGGAATGTGTTTAAAAAGTTTAAACATGATTTTGCTGCAAGTAGACCTGGCCATAGAGAATTACTCAAGGAGATTCACGTGGTGTGAATTATACATCAAAACTGTCGGTGTTCCTAACACGAGTTTATGATAAGAATTTTAGCAGCTGCTGATGGTGAGCATCAAACCTTACCGTTTCCTTAGCACGTAACATATCTCCAGATACCTGTATCTTCATTTATGCCTTTTTCTCTATAGCGTAGTGCTATTTCATGCTATTCTGCTGTGGTGGTAACCCTTTCATAGGGATTCAGAGGGTGGGAACTTCTTTCAAGAAAGAAATTACAGCAACTTAATATTCCCAGAAACTTCCAAGGGGGAAAAAAATAATTTATGAATTTCAGGGATTTTTTGCTGATCTTTAAAAATGAAAAAACCTTGACACAGGCAATTCAACTTTACGTCAAAGCAGCCAGCATCATTTTAAAAAGATCTACTCATCTGAAAACCTAAACGTTGGTTTCTACATGTCTGTCTTCCTGTACAAGGTATATAATTTAAATTGAAATGGTGTCTGTCTTAATCATTCTAGTTATTTTTTTTTTCTTCATTCTCCATTTGAACCATAGGGCTGTAATTTTGCATAATCTGTCTGTAAAATACAGCATTTGTAGCTCACATTTGGACTGCATGTTTCTGATGATGTTGGCATAGCCATAGCATGCAAAGGCAGCTTTCAGATCAGAATCAGTCCTAAGGGATGCAGACATGTGTGAGAAGTTTACATTACGATATATATCATGTGAAGCAAAGGCCCTCAAATGAGGAAAACAATTGACCGTGTGCTTAGATGTAAGAACATTTTGAAACCAGCTGACAGCAGGATTCCTGGGGCAAAAACAACATGTCTAATGCTTTGAAACCATTGGAAGCACTTTACTCCTGTGCAAGAAAGAAGTGCAATGACTGGTGTTAAATCTCCGGATTCCTGACATGCTATTTCTAGCATGGGGGGAAATTAGATCATCTGGCTGACAAAGACATTTTGCCATCTTTTTCCTTCCTCAGCAGCCCCCGTGACTACCCTTTGCACATCTCCAACCAGCTGTTTGCACCTCCCTGAAGGAGATCGGCTCTGTGATGCTAACTTCAAAAGAACATATTTAAGTGCATTCCTGAATCAGACTCAATATTTGTGAGTAGATCAGTGTAATAAGGATTTATGGAAGATGTTAAAACTACTCAGTGATCCGTGATACTTGGCTGCCTATCTTTGATATCATAGTTTCTCCTGCCAGGAGAAACAACAACTCTGTTTTGCAACAACTTTCATGATTTCCAGATTTATTTTTACTTCAGACTAAAATAAAAACAAAGCTATTCTTTTTTTAAATAGTGACATGAAACTATTTGGGTTTCTTCAGATCAAAAATATCAAGTCTGCTCTATCTAGAAGGGAGTTTGTCCTGCACCCATCAAAATGTTAACATCTATAGCCCCTGTAAAATCTCTAAGCTTTCACGAAACAGTGTTTCACTGAAACACACTGATCAAGTGATTCCAGTCATCTCATACAGATAGAGGTATTTTCATACACTTTCCTGAGGTTTAACATTATGCTAAATTGAAACATGTGGTTAATTACGGTCTAAACAGACTTATTTTCTAAAGGACCACTTCTTGACATCCTCTGAGTCTTGGTCTGCTGCCCATCACTTTGCCTCTGTCTCTGCTTGTTTTGTAACTTCCTTTGGCAGTGGAACTTGTTTGTTTAGTGGTTTATCACGTGTATACTACAGCATGGTAAAATCGCCGTGAAAGCTACTTGCACATGCCCTAAATGTGACTGACAGCATATTATTTGATTGCCTAATGAATTGATCAGCATCACAGCAGAAGGGCTCATTTCAATTTACACGCATCACTCCTTCAGGTGGGAAATTCAAAAATGCTCTGGGTTGTATATGGGAATGATGCTCTGTGTGTTTGCCAGCTTCCTCGTTACGGCTGTTTATATCATTGCAAGTTACAGCAAATGCTGGCCTAGGTTTAAATGGGAAGGTTTGTGATTCATACATACCATCAGATGCTCATTTGACAAGCCACTGTGTCGGCAAATGGACAACCATAACTGGTTCTGTAGCCATGGACTGCTGCCATTCTGGCACAGCAAAAACCACTCTGCTAAAACCCATTAGAGACATGGTACCTGCACAGAGATGGAGCATTAGTTGACTTTACTGGGATTGTATATTTGCACAGGTGGAAAGTCGTTCCAGCCCTTGCTGGCCCCTAGTGATACAACAGGATATCTAGGGAATAATTTCTGAGGCAATTTCATAAAAAGATGGGGAAAATGAGCCATAGAGCTGCTGTTGGATTGTATTGGGGGAATCCGAGATGCATAACTCTCCACCCACCAGTTACAGCCTGTGCTATGAACTCACTCTTTGCCCTAAATGAAGCAGTTCTGAGGTGCCAGCGAGCAGCTGCCTTGTGTTATCACTTGAAATCAACTGCAGCGCTGGTTGCAGAGAAAATCATTCCTGCATCATTACATAGTCCCCATCTTGTAGTATTATGTTAACAGCCAGGAAAAATGGCTTTAGGAGTCTGCTGTCAAAGCAAGTGTGAGGAGGAACTTAGCCAAAGAGGAGTGCAGAGGTTAATAGGAGTCACGCAGTTAACGCAAGCCGACCACCTTCACAAATTTACACTTGATGTCTAAACATTAAATATTTTCTTATGCGCTACAGCAGATATGTTGTATTTCTCATTTTCAAACAGGGTTGTAAAGGGCTTTAAAATACTGAATGTTTTGTTCTTTGAGCATTAGTATGATTTCAGTGGGATTCATCAGTTTGGACACAGCATCATGCTTCAACGTGTGGGCTTGTGTGTGTCAATGCTGTGCTCCTTTCCTGCGGTTCTGCGGTTACTGTAAGTGGAGAAAAGGACTCTCTGTGCCTGACTTCATCCACTGATAGAGACATTACTATTATTAATCTTCCCATCACCTTATGTAGGGATGGAAAGAGTTTCTTTATCAACTTTCATTCCCTGCCTTTGCAGGCATCACATGGTGGGTGTCATTCATGCATTGTTCAAACTCCACTCCTGTTCCAATTTTACTTTCCTGACCATTATTTATCTCATATTTCACTTTTCTTCCTAGTCCCAGTACAGCAGTCAGCCTTTTGATCACTTCCCCAGTGCTGCTAGTTTGAGATGCACACATTTGTTTAGCGGTATTTCCAGAAACAGAAGACAGCTGTTGTGTTAAAAATTACAGTTTCTGTGGCCTTGGCATCAGCAATGACTGAAACAGAGCTACTCACACCCCACTGAATCAACCTGACACTAAGATAATTATATTTGCATTGTACTTTCAGTGTCTCTATATGTCAGTGTTGTAAACAGGAATGAAATAAAAAAAATCATAGGGCAGTGCAAAGCAATTAAAGTGTAAGGGCCCTGCTCAGCTTTCAAAACATACCTATATGTTTATCTTCCCTCCAGCATAAATCAGCTCTGGCTTGCAGAGCTGCGCTAGATGAGGAATGTCTATTAACAGAGACTCTTGCAGTCCCAGCATGTTTATTTAACATGGCAAAAGAAATCTATAACTTCTTGTACTTTTATGTATAAGAATCTCATGATTCACGTGGTTTCCCTATCTTGGCTTAGCAAATAAACGTTAATAGACATTTCTCTTCACTGCACTACTGTGATACAAAGAATACTCTGCATTGAGAGGGCAAGTGAGAAGATTAAAAAACTTGCCTGTGTTCCACAGGGTATCTGTATTTGCATACAATTCAACAGGGTGCTGGTTTGTACCTTTTCCCCACAGGGACAATCATGAGATTAGGAGGAACTCTTTCCCCTTTCTGGGCAGCTGTGGGCACGTGAAGTTTACTTTTTCTTGCCTTTTCATATTCAACCATCTATTAATCATTTATCACAATGCTGCTGCTTCTCTAACACATACCCTTTCCAGCAGCACAGGAGGCAATGGTGGGAAAGAAGGTGAGGTTTATAGCATTGTAGAAAAAAAGATCTGTAAGCGCTATTCTTTTCAAATACACCAGTAGTTCAGTTTACTCCCCAAGAAATAATAAGCCTCGGCACTGCAATGAAATCCACAATCCAGAGTTTCAGCTTATATAGTTAAAGACTGTTGCTGATGCCTGCTTTCAATAAACAAAATATTTTTGGATTTCACGTCTATTTTAAACTTGCGTAAGGGAGCCTTCATTTTTTTGAGTTCACTTTTTTGCTTTCAGGAGAAGTGAGGCTTGGAAGTGTGTTGGTTGTAGCTGAAAAAGTATTTAAAAGGAGGCTTAAAGCAGGAGTGGGTGCCCAGAGATGTTACTGTATGGAAAAGGTCCTAGGAAAGGCTCTGGAAAAGATAATAGGAAAGTCAGTAGATTCAAGTTGCAGGAACTGGAAAAAAACAGAGGGGTTTGGACATTAGGAAAGCTTAGAAGCTACAAGTGCAATTCAACCATGAACTGTTGCTTTTAAGTGTTGTGCTCTGTTCTCTGACACACTCTCCTCACATACCATGGCCAGGGTGCATCAAATCATGGCAGTTTACAGACACAGTCCCAAAGCAGACTTAAGTTGAACAAGAATGAGAAATGGGAAGGTCTTGGGTGGCGGATATGATAATGTGGGCAGAACAAGGAAATTGCTTGTTCACATGGAGGTTGGCAAGAGCAGATTGAATACGCATTGGATTTCTAAACGTTGCAAAAAGGGAGGCTAAATCAGAATACCATGGGCTGCGATGGTAAAATTTCAGCTGACATGAAGAGGTGGGTAAGTGTCTCCAGGTTCCCTCTGGAAATGTTATCCAGTCAGTGATTTTCCACTTTCCCTGGAGCGTAGGGCAATTTAACAATAACTTTGTATATAATTTATTTGAAAAATGTGGAAAAAAGCTAGTTCATTTAAGACAAGAGCCCCAGATGACATTTCAGGGAATGACATTTCAGTGAATGTTGGAAATTTCTGAAAGCTTTTTAATAAATTCAGAAATGGGCATGATTCTGTCTTATACACAAACTGTTAATCAAAACATTCCAGTGTGTCTATTCCTTATTTGTTCTCTTTGAGGCTAGATTTTTATCAGACTCTTCAAGACTAATACAAACATGAAAATAATTATGGACAAATGAACTAAAACCTTTTGCTTCATATTTTAGGCAAGTTCAGTATGTCAATGTCGGTGTCAGCCAGTATGTAACTAGCTACCTTTGCATATAGACATTTTAGGTAGCTGAAGGATACAGCTTTCTTGGATTACAGAAGGGGGCAGTGATGTTTCATTTTTTGGAACTAGAACCACCAGCTAACAAAAGCTTCTGTTCTACTTAATGCAGAAACAGAATGCCTGAGATTTGCTTTTGCAATCTTGCTTTCTCATGTTACAATCATGGTTCCTGCTTGCTGCTTTATTTTCTTCAAGAAAAAAGTTCCATCTTGGAGGAAGCAGTAATGGCAGTGGATTGCATAGAGCGCTTCTGCCACCTGCCTGAGACCTCCCTGGCTTAAAGGGCAAATTCACAGTTAATATTTCAAACTATACATAAAAATGCTAGCTACCTGTTATCTGTTAGTTTCATCGTGCAGTTTGTTTGGCCTCAGACTTTCTGACATTACAGCTTGTCAATGACATTTTATGATTCCCATTCCCAGTCTGCCATCCTGCTGCAGTTCGGGGAGGATGAAATAAAATGAGGGATCATTAAAAAAAATGAGCATATGTACATACCAGACAGGCTTCTATTCTAAGAACATCTTGCATCATCAAGACATCAACTACCAGATTTGATGGATTGTGTGATTTTAAGTTAGCTCACACATGCAAATGAATGACAAAACAGTTTCATTATGAAATTGCATGCTGTGCTGTATTTTTATATGGCTCTTGCTGCACACTCTTCATGGGATGGACAATGCTACTGAGTGGTTTCCCTATAAGAAATGTCTCTTCATTGTTTGCTCTACCTGACTTAAACTAATAACAGCAAATAGGTGTAGCACGAGGGATGATAATCATGAAAGCGATGCCAGCATCTCATGTCCACACTATGTCTTTTCTCCTCTGGCCTCTTACCCTTCCACAAAGCTGCTTCCAGACCTGCATGCCCGACTGATCAATCTCAGCACGTTCTCCTTTCTGTATCTCTTCCCTGACTTGTCTTTATCCCTTACATCAACGGAGGCTTTCTCACTGGTTCAAGAGATGTTTCAGCTCTGCTCTGCACTTCTTACCGCCAATGCCCTGCTGAGACCCCGAGATGAAACATGTTCTGTAGGAGGTAGGTAGTTCATTTTGATCATTATTTTATAGTGAGGTTGTCTCCTGCTTTCCCGTTGCTGATGGTATGGTCCTTATCCCTCACTTCCAGGCTTTCCCAGTGCTTTTTCATATGTAAGGAACTATTGTAAGCCCCCACCAACTGTACTATATTGTATTCTTTAGACTTTTCCTTTTCTTTGATTCCCATTGAAAATATGGTGACAGTTAAACACCTTGCCTTACAGATACTGTTTCCCTGTCTGCTGATATGTGTCAATCTCTAGCTGTCATTTTTGTTTTATCCTATCGGTTGTTCTGTGTACCTAATACAAAGTGTAGGTACATGGCCCCTGAGGAAAGTACGGAAATATTCCTATTATTAAAATACAATGAATCAGTCAAGTCAATTTTAATAAAGTGAAAGCAAAATAATTTCTGTGATAAGTTTATTTCTAAACAATTTCTAAACAATTATTAAAATCTTCAATTTCAAAGTCAACAAGATTGTATACATACAGTCCTCAACACATTTCTGAGGTGAAAATGCTTGTTGTTAAAAATAATTTATTGTGCATGCAATCAATTTTGAAAAGAATTCTCAGGAAAAAAAAAAAGAACATTTCTCAAATTACAAAAGGACATGTAATCTTCCATTTTTTACTAAAAACACTGGGAAGAAAGTCAATCTCATTGTTAATTTATTTTGAAATTCAGTGCCCAAATCACTAAAATCCACGTCCTTTTCCATATCGAAAGACTTTACGTGGTCTCATTTACCTTTTCTACAGCTATATCAGTGCTTCAGCTCTGGTATTCAGATGGAAGAAAAGGTATAGCTCTGTCATTATCTGGAATTACTTACGCTATTTTTAAAAAGATTAGATATACTTTTTGTGAAAAATAATACCATTTGTTATTCCCTCCTTTCATTTTGCTTTATTTGTTGGTACATTTTACAATTGCCCCTTTCAGGTTGTATTTGAATAGTCAGGACATTATCACCTTTCTGCCATTACATTTCAAATGTGATCTCAACATAGAAATTACAAGGCTCCAATTACCAGGAGAGACTGCATCATTACATAGGGACTAATAGCATAATGATGTAATGACCTAGAAACACCCACAAGGCTATCACAGTGCCAATCTACATGGTGTAACTAGCCATAGGTGCACCACAAATGGGAGTTGAAAGCTGTGTGTTCACTTTCTTGTATGATGGAAACTGAATATTTACCGAGGCATGAAAGACCATTTGAGTGCATCAAACACTGAAGCCTGGCTTCAGATAAAGACACAGATTTAAATCCTTTTTCTGTCTCATTAAGGCCAAGATAGTGAATCCAGGTTTTTCAGGCCAGAAGCCTTTCAGTGACTCACGGAACATTATTCTGCAACTTCAAAGAGAACGCTTTTATAAAATGCACAAGTTCTGCCTCAATCCAGAAGTAAGAAAGGTGAGCAGAACTTTAAGCTGCACAAGGCAGAAGTCCTTTCTGATGGCCAGTAAACTAGCTTACAGGTGGTAGCCATAACAACTGTCTTTTTTGGGAAGCGTATTCTGGTATCCACTTCCAAGGCCAGAAGAAACCAATCATCTGCAGTTGGGTGAACTCCTTCCTCTCTATTGCCCTATTACAGTGGTTTCAGATGGGCAGATGAGTGGCTGTAGTGGCTTTTCCCAGCTTCTTGATATCTACTTGCTTTTAGCAAGGTAGCATGGGAGGGGAAAAGAAGGGAAGAGAGAAAGCAAGAAATTTGAGGAGGGAAGTATGAAGTGGAAAAAGAAGGAGTCATGTGGAAGCCAGCTTTCTCTGTCATGGCCTGGGGGATGCCTGCCTTTCTCTGCCATGTGAGTTGAGTACCTAGTCCAAGATGTATAACAATTCTGTGTACCCAACAGCAATCTGTAATTTTTCACTTTCTATTGTGAGACACACCTGGCTTTTTTGTGTGTTGTGTACTAAGTGTGGTGTTACTGGGCTCCTGAGTCTACTTCCCAAGCAGCTTGCTCCACTACAGCCTACTTAGCTTAACCTCTCCCTCCAGTCAGACCTTGGCCCTTTAGTTAAGTTTCTGGAGTTAAGAAAATAGGCCACATGCCTAGGAGCAGTGAGAGGTTTGTGTGGTCAGCATGTGGCAGTAGTTTCAAAGTTTACTGTAAAAAAAATCAATAGCTACTCAAATGTCCCATGAGTTAGAAACGTTTCTCTGAACTCCAGAAGTTTTTAAGGGAGGCATCAAAGCACTTGAGATTAAACACAAAATGGTTTTTATGTGTTTAAACTTAACAGTATTAAGTCTGCAGACCCGAGCTGGGAAACAATAACAAATATAAACCTTTCAATTCATAATAGTTAAGAAATGGTGCTGGAAGCTGTTACAGAACTTCAGGTGGTATTGTTGGAAGATGATGTTAATGAAGCTGATATCTGATAGATCAAGCAGTCCCTTTACTTCCCTTATTCAGAGATCACCAAGGTAGCATTAAGTATCTGTGGATAGTCTGCTTTCCTGAGGTCATTTTAATTAACTGTAACAACAGCAGGTGATATAATATTTGATCTAAAATATAGATATCAGTGACAACAGACAAGGAATAATTCTAAATGCATGTGCCAGCGGTATTGGCAATGGATTGGTAGGCTTTATTTTATATAGAGGTATGTGGAAATAAATTCATCTATTTAGGAAATTACCCACCAGTGAACAGTTAGTGTCCTGCAGAAAGCCAAACTGTAATTTCTTGACGGTAGCTTTTTAAATGTCTTTACCCTATGTCTTTTGTTTTCTGTTTTTTTTTAAGCCTGATTAGCTTGGTCAAATTGATGCTCATTGGATGGGTAAAACAGGCAGTGTAGCGTCAAAGAAAAGAAACTTGTGATCGAGTGCCAGTAAAGGGGTTTGTGGAAATGGTAGCACGTTCTTTCTGTCAAAAAATCTTGTTTACACTTTCAGAAGTGCATTGGTGTATTGGGGGGGGGGAAGTCTTGACGTATATAAGTCTATTAAACAATCCTCCCCCCTGCCCCCCAGCCCTGGGGGTTCTCATTAATTCAGGACTCTCACTGAGTCTTGAATCCCTGCAGCACGTGCAAATTTCAGATATCTTGACATAAAAGCATTTGAGTTTTTGAATGTGTTAAAAAAGGGTCACACTTGATAATGATTTTTACATGTTAATCTTATGAAGACAGTTGAACTCTGTAACTCCAAATAAAGAATGATTTCAGGTTTTACAAGAATTATTCTTATCAGTAGGCAGATTAATAAGAATAGTATCTGAAAAAGCCCTGCAATTGAACAAAACCATGTCAGGAAAAAAGGAATGCATCTGAGATGCTCATCATTCCACTAAATGTCTGTTCTGGCACTAAATACATAAGCATGGTATTACCCTTGTGGATTTGACTGGTTTTGGCAATGCACATTCTACTTCTCTTTCCTTGCTTTTGATGCCAAATACTTGGAAAATGTTCTTTTAATTATCTAACTTCAGCTCTTTGGCCTGTTTTATTTGGAAAGACCTGAACTGTAGCCTTGCTTATACTCACGTGACCATTGTGGCTTGCTGGGGAATACTGACTCCACTGAGAGCACAGCTTCACCTGGTCGTCTTTAACATTGTATTCCTATGCAGACACCTAACTTCTGCAGAATATGACAGCTCTGGAAATTATAGGGTATTAAACAGACTCACTGAAGCTCTCTCTAGGACTAATCCTTCCTTTGCTCCTGCAAACCATTGGATTTGGTGTAGATATTTATTTTTCCCTCTGCATTTTAGAACAGAGGCAAAACTTACAGAAATTTCTGAGATAAATATAGGCACATATAGGGGGTGGGGAGGAACGGTAGGGAAGGTGTGGTGGTGGGCAGCAATCCCCTGTCTTAAATGAGCATTATTTTACCAGAGGAAACACTGACTAGTTGAATAAGAGAAATTACAATGAATGTTTTAGTCTACTTACCAGAATGATATGTGCTTAATTATTCCTAATTGTGTAAGCACATCTCAACATTTCCCATAACATAGTAGGCTTTTTGTTTAGTACTCATACAGCATGTGTTACAATCTACTACTCCCACTATTAGACTATTCCTGTCTTATTAGAAATGGCTGGGTTAAAGTACCCACCTCTTCTGGTTATATCTGCACAACCTCTTGCTTTATTTAGGACTGAATATGTCATTAGGATAACAATTCTTCTTACATCCCTTCTTTACATGTTTTCTGAACTGCCTATAAGTGTAAGTGATATGTCTATAGGGAAAGGTCACATAGCACTGGGAAGAGGCAGGAGGCTTCTGTCAGTTATTTTGGTTTTGATGCATTGCTAATTGATGAATTAGCTCAAAAAAGTAACAGTAAATGTTTTCATAATCTGTCAGTGTAACATGTCATTACATAAGCTGACAACGTAAAAAAAGTGTTGGAAAGTATCTAAAGTATTTTGGGATATAATGGTTTATTTAGCATTCATCTTTCTGTAAGACCTGAAGTGACAAGTGACCTGGAGGGCTCCATAGCAACACCCACGCTGTTCCAGAACTGCAGGGCTAGAAGACAGGTAGGTCTCAGCTCATGCGAAGCTGGGTTAGTTGGATTTTGTCCTATTCCCCTCCTAAAGCCCTCCCTCCCTCTGCCCTTGCTTCTGGCCTGGAGAAGCAGGACGAGAGCTGGTTAAATGCAGTCCTTTGAGTGGTTGCTTGGTGCAGGATGGCTGAACACTGCAGCATTCCCTGGTCCCAGCTGTTATATATTAGAAGTTAGTCTGTTGTAGTTGCAAGTCTAGAATAGGCAAAGCAGGTTATTATCTGCAGAACAAAAAGAACAGCGCTCCTGTTGCCCCCTCCGGTGACAGCAGCAAGCTCGTCTTGCCTATGGTTTTGCTTACAGTGAGAAATCCAAAGTGATGCTATTGTGGCCAAAAATACCATCTGAAATGCAATGTGCTGCTTAGCAGTTGAGTTTTTATAGGTGTTGAAAGGTTACACATAGAATACAAACAGACAGCACTTGCTTTTAACATTTAGAGATGTTTGAAGTTGATTTCTACAGGTGATTGATTAGATCTGAGCGTGCTCCTCTCTTTATCATTAGCACACAGAAGAAATTACTTTCTTGCTGTACCCAAGTACCAAACAGTTCCTTGGAGCTTGACCACAGAACTTAACATTGCAGTGGTTTTACAGAGCCAGAGGATTTGATGGCCTTACTTTTAAGAGACCAAACTTGTTGCTAAACAGTCCCTGATTTTCCCTGGAGGGGTTGTCAGAGGGAAAGGGTTCAGTTGCCACTGCTGAGTATCTGCATTAGCAGAAGAAAATTCTCAGCAGCATGAAGTACTTGGGCCAAGCTCTTTGCCAGAATGCGTGCTCTTGACTTCAGATGCTGCTCTGGAGTCGTTGTCTTTATGGAGAGCTGACCAGTGAGACAGTGATGCTTTCAGTTGATGTTGCTCAGGATGTGTCTTTAATAAAATTGTTGCTGATCCCTACCAAGGGCAGTAGGGCTAATTAAAAATGCCTATACTTACTCCAACAATTTCACTTTCTCTGTTTCCCTTTAGTTTACTCAGAAAATGGCCACTTACTTGCTTTGTGTTTTTAAACCATCATTGCAGCGTACCGTTATTGCATTTTTGCACATTGTGCTTATAAAATAGCAGATCATTTAAAGTTGCTTTTAATTTAAGAATGGTATTTGCCCCTGGTATGTCAAGACCAATTTTTAGCCTTGCCTTATGAATGTTTGTGCTCATCCCTTATCACCATGCCATCAGCTAGTAGCTACGATGCTTTGAAACTCTAAGCTTCAGGAGTGAGTCAGGCTCTTCAGCTATTCATCTATTTTTTGCTACTTTAACTGTAGCTCCTAAACATGTTCTTCAAATGCAGTGGTGGATTTTGGAGGCATTTGAGTCTTTATTTTATTATTTAGCACATCATTGCTTCAGAGGCTCAGCTGTAGTTGTTTGGGTCCATATGCCAGACATCATATAAGCACAGAACATAAAGGTGTTATGTTTTACGCTTAAGCACAGGTCCCTTGCCTCTCCCCAGTGCATAGCCAAGGTTTTGATTTCTGAATGAAATGTTGCATTTGCTTTGAATCTGCTTGATAGATTTTTCTGGATTAATATCACAGTCACTAGCCATGGGCTTGCTGTACTGTGAATTGTGTGAAAAAAGGCTACAGAAAGGTACTTTCATTGCATTACTGTTAAAGGACAAAATAGCTTTTGATATTAAGCTATTGTATCATTTGGATTTTCTGGATACCTCTGCAAGAACTAGAGGTTTACCAGTATTTCAGTGGTTGCTTCAGTAATAAAGTTGGATGAGGAACTTGCCTTTTTATTATTGTTGTTTATAGTTCTGATTTATAAGAAAAAGGTGATTTTTTTTTCTTTTCTGGCCAGCAGGAGTTTTAAATTTGTTTTAAGTAGAACTGAAATTTTGCCTCTAACTCCTCTTCTGTTCCACACGTCAGCTCCAATATGTGAGCTTGCAAAGGGTGTGTTGCTCAATTTATCTCCTTGTTCTCTTGCAGCAAAGGGACAAATGATAGTTTTGCATCAATGTGCAACAAGTTAGGTAACAGTTAAAGTATGTGTTAAGAGAAACATTAAACAGCTTCACATACAGTGCAATATTTTGTATATTTGTGACTTATATCTGGATGAGTGCTTAAACTAAGTGCGTGGATAAGTCAATGATGACTGTAAAATTCAGCAAAAGAAATACAGAATATGGCTGCAGACGAGGCAACAAACTTGGTTTAAATCTGTTACTGAGAATAAGGTAAAACTCCAGATGCAGCAGACTGAATTCACTGCAGGATATTAGTCTGTAAAGCTGCTGAAGGACTTCATTAGACCACTGCAGAAGATAGGATATGCCTCTGAACAGAATGACACAGAAAAAATCCAGGAGATAACTGATTTTTCAGCACTAGTTGCAGGAACTTTTTGTAAGGCATTTGGAAAAACCTTTTTTCATTCTATGCCCACATCTTCGATGAAGATTACCTGAATCATATCTGGGGTAATTTTTTTAATGTTAAAATAGAATCATCCCATAGGCTCATGTTAACTGCTGAAAAAGTTTCTTACGTAGAAGAGTTTCCTAGAAGGGAAGAAACTCTGTGGCGTAGTTTGAAAACATAAGCAAAACAAAATATTTCTGTAGATCTTTCAAATAGCTCTATTTGATGCTTCTTCAGGTCCTCCACTTTTCCTTTTGTGATTCTTTTAATAAATGTTCTGGCAAGCATTTTGATGGCAAAGAAAATCAAGCAAATATTGGTCTATTGATATAAAACACATCTTGACTTGCAATCATGAGCAGTTACTCAGGATGTGACTCCCCTACTGCTTTTCCTCTGAGTGGAGGACTGGAAAAAAACTTGGTTTTTTTAATCCGTTTTAAAAAATATTTCTTCAGAGCAGCATTTTGGGATCTGTTACTTTCATCAAACTATATACAAATAACTTGTTCACAGGTTGGTGGTTTTTTTTTTTTTTGTAAGTAACATTAAGTTGAAGAAAACTGAAGTGTCAGACAAATTAGGAGAGGAGTCACAGACACTGAGAAAATATTCATACTTCAGTTATATAAATTTGATACAATTCAGGAGATCAAAATTAGGCATAAAGGTTTTTTGTATAGTCAAAAAAAAAAGATACAGATGCCTTTAGGCTCTTGCTTCAGAGATTCTAAAACAGATGCCATTAGTAGCTGAAAGAAACTCTGAAACTTTCCTGCCTACTGCCTTTGCAAAGCCACAGTACAAGGAATGTGCTGGGAAGTAGGTGTGAGTATGCGTGTAAATGGTGAGAGAGGACCATAGCAAAGGGTGTAACAAGCTTTGTTTGAATGGAAGTGACAGGGAGGGCTAGAAGAGTTGAAGAGGCTTAGATCTTTTTTTTTTTTTCATTTAGTCTCAAGAAAAAGGCAGTCCAACTTTTGTGTTAGGGAAGGAGATTTTGTGAAACAAGGAGGTAATTGCATCTTTGACCTATGGGCTGGATTTCTTAATCTGGGGTTGGGAATTGCAAAAGTTGAATTCCTTTTGAAACCTAGTTAGGAAATCTCTCTTGAGAATAAAATAGTATAAAATAGAGTCCTGGTTTTATTAGAGAAGCTGCTGTAAGGGTGACTTTGTTTCATGTAATTGCTTGGGGACCTCTGCCTGATTTCTTCCCTTGAAGCTAATACTACAGGCTTTAATTGAGTAAGACACCTCTTGAAGTGGTAATCGTTGTTTGCATCGTGAGATTCATTTCTAGAGCTGAATATCTCAGCCTTTGTCTCAGAGAAAAATGAAAACATGGAAATACATGTGGGAAGACAGCAGGCAGAATAAAGGGCAGACAAGGCAAACAGCAACTTGCCCTGTACACAACATCTTAAAGCCTAGCCTAGTTTGTGAGATTGGAGCAGCATGGAAAACTGCAGGCTACTCTTATCCATCAATATTATCAGGAAAGAAATATTTGAGTGATCCTGTGCTGAAAAGCAGTCTTGACATGAACGAAATAATTTGTGTAGGTTTAGAAACCGAGAGCCTTTTTGGTCTCTAGTGTCAATCTTCTTTAAGAATGTGCTGTAAAACCCTGCTGTTGCCAGCTTCAATCTCTGTTGATGCTAAATGTAGCAGTCTTGGTGATTTGCTGTTCTAGTAAAAACACTTTTTGCTGAAAGAAAAACCTTTGTATTTATTGATGAGACAACAGTTGGTTTTTGTGCTTTTTTTTTTGTTGTGGTTTTTTTTTATTTTTATTCCTTGAACCTTTCTGTAGCTGGGAAAATACAAAACAGTTTGGTTGAAGATGGCAGTGATCCTCTGCATCCTCGGACTCTGAAGCAGTTTCAGTCATGATTCTGTTCAGTACTCAAAAGTCGGGGCAAGGAAAAACAAAAGGTGTTCCTGCAGGAGGAGGAACCCCGTGAGAACGCTTATTTATCTATTTATCTATCTATGTGCCTCCTATTGCTAGATGGAAGTAGTTAGTGCTGGTGACAGAGCTTTTCTTGAAGACTGCTTCAGGGAACTGCACCAAAGCCTTGTAGTTCTGGAGAGTCATTGCTGATCTTGGATCTTCCACTTCAGTCCTACTTTCTGTCTTGCACCCTGGCTGTTAATACAAACACACAGCCTGATTTAACATAGAAATGATAAAGAACAAACTAAATATGAAGTGCATGTATTTTGTTGGTTCGAGTTTTTTTTTAAGGGGGGAGAGGGGGATTCCCCCCGCCCCCCCCCTTTTCTTTGTTTTGCCTTCCTTTGTACACTCCTGTTAAACTTCCAGAGGGTTGTCTAGGTAAGCAATTAATAAACCTGTCTTAGAAAACTGGTTCTCAATATCAGGTAAAATTTGAAACGTTTTAAAAATGTTTCCATCTGATGTAAGATTAGCCAGCCTTGTAGTAGCCTGTCGGGATGGAGTGGAAGGAGGTAACTGTTATTCTTGGAAGGCAATGCAGATAGTGATGGAGCGGTGTCAGCTGCTGCACAGGCCTTTCTCTGCCTTCACTATATTTTTGACCTCTTAATGATGTCTGTGGGGACTGTAAGCATTCCATCAAGCTTTGTATATTAATATGGATCTCCAGTATTACAGCAACTTTACAGCACAAGGAGGAGTATGCTTAGAAAGGCAGAAACGCAGTGAGTCAAGAGACTTTGATGCTTGCCGTCTTTCTTTGCTGTTCTATGTTAAGCAGCAGAACAAGACAGTTAAAATCCTTGCTGACTTGTGGCCAAATCCTAGAAACCTTCTCCAGCGACAATGTTTTGGTTTTGGCAGCTTTCATGGAACAGATAACTTGTTGGGATAAGGCTAAGGTCTTTGTACGTTTATCAAGGAGTGTCATGCTGCCATTCATCATGTAGTTGCTACAAGTTTTGGTAATGTCATGAGCTTGAGTGTTCGGCCAAATTTCTTTAGTGACCTACCTTGGGTTTGATCTGAAAGGATTTTGCCTGCAAGGCATTTACGTTCCCTTGGGATTTGTCAGGATGATGACAAAGTATTATTGCATTTATTTTAATGATCTCTGCAGTAACAAGCTAGACAAATATAAACGCTCTCTGCAAATTTAGATTAAAACCCGTCTGAGAGTTATACATTGCCTCCTGAGAAAAAATATTTAAGTGGAAAGAACATACGACGAGTACTTTAGCTGATCCCTTTGATCACATTGACATTCAAGATATCCAGTGGTTTTCCTCCTCTTTGAGAATGTGGTATGCTATTTTCCATAGCACAGTACGGTGCACTGGCAGAGAAGAGGCTGTTCTGAGTGCCTGGCGCATGCAGGTGCATTTTTTTCAAGGCAGAACTGATTAAAAGTCATTAATGATTAATATATGATTTGCACATTCATTGTTCATTGTCGGGGCTGAAATCTCTCCTATTTGACTTCAACCTGATGGAATATTCTCAGAAACGTTAAACAAAGTTACTTCAGTCCTTTCTCCAGTGAAAGGATTTAAAGCAAGAAAGGTTTTCCAGCTGCATAAAAATGGAGACCACCTACCTTTGTTCAGGTGTCTTTAGGCTAACAGTGATTGAGAAGGGGAGGTTGGGGGTGTAAAAAGTGAAAACTATCAAGCCCCAATTTAAAGAAAAATAACTTAAAAAATTATAATAAAGTTTTCTCCCTGCTTTTCCTTTATAATATATATAATAATTTGTAGCAAACATTAAAAATTTGAAACCTAATCACACAATACAGCATCACTTTTTAAACTGTGAGAAGAATTGCGATCAGAGGACAGAGCTCTTGATTGCATTCAGAAAGGTGAATAAAATTCTCCACACCATCTTTCATACAATTTCAGAATTCATATAGATATCTTGCAGCTTTGGTGAATGCTTTGATCTGATTCTTTATTCCAAATTGCCCATAATCTCAGTCCTGAGTAGAAAGGGAAAGAAGGCGCACCCAGAATGGTGCAAAAGGGGCAAAATAGCAGCCTTGCTTCTGTTCATAAAACAAGCAAAAATCAAATCAAGGCTGCTTGTATTATTTGATCGTAACTGTGATAGCTCATATCAGTATGTCTTTTGGCCCTAAGTTTTCTATGTTGACTTCAAGTCTCGATTTACATGGCATTTAAATAAAGTAATCAATATCAGTCTCTATGACATCTCTGTCCTTGTACATTGTTTGTGTGTTTTATGTGTCACCCATCCAACATGGAAAAGGATAAAGATATGGCAGTTTAATTGTGTATAATTTCCTAAAATTGCTTCCTGTGCTATTCTTCCTTAGTTTGTAATGAGACTCCCTCTTTAACACACTTGCAAGAACTAGCACAGACCTCTCACATATTTGGTCTAGGTGTGATAAGAACATTTGCTCTTTATACATTAGCCCCACTTAAAACCTGTCAAAGACACCAAGTGGTCCTGCAATCTATCATCTACTCTGCAGTGCAAGTGAAGCTGGGTAGTTAGTTTCATCAGCCCTTGGAGATCAGATATCACTATTGCTGCTCCAAAACAGCCACAGCTTGGAGAGGTCTGCAAGATACATAGATCATCTGGCATGATCTGGCCTGCAGAAAAGCAGCTTTGTGCCTCTCCATCGGTGGAAGGTGCCCTGAAGACAGCAGAGGTAAGTACTCTAGGTGGAGGCTACAGCCCCTCAGGCTACATCTGTACCAGTAAAATGAGCAGTGCTGGGCAGGCTTGGGCACTGAACCTCGGTCATCTCCCCTGTTAAATTTCTAGAATGGTTTTGACCCTGACCGACTTGCACTCACCCAAGCGATCTCCAGGAAGACTTCCTGAGCTAGCACAGGCCAGGGACTCTTCCCATCAGAGCGTCTGGCTGCAACCACCTCAATCTCACAGGGTAAAAGTGTTTAATCGTGTGGTACCTTAAAACCTCGTGTGGAACCTTAAAATCCACTGGATTATTTATTCTGTTTGCAGAATCAGTGCTTTGCTGAACTGCTAAATAAAGATTTAGTCTATGCTGTCCAATTTGATTCTTTCAGCAATGTAGGTGTTGCATAGGTATTTATGCTGTATGGGATAGATTAGGCCATCCACAGCAGCTTCAAAAGAAGTTGTAGTGTTCTGAGTTGAAGCCACCATCGTACCCAGGCTTCCCAGGTCCTTTCTAGCTATGTATTAGAGAGATGGATTGGAGAAGGTGAAGGGGAATGTCCCTTCCACATGGCAATTTAGGTATTTTGGTGACAGAATAGGAAACGGAACTGTAGGGGATAGAAACTCCCAGTATGTCTGCTTTTGTCTCAGGGTGGATTTTTAAGTCTGGAGTACTGACCCACTTTCTGCAGCATCCTTGGGCTCTGTCCATCCAAATAAAAGCCGGGGGAGGGGGGAATATTTGTAAATTCATCCTAGCAAATTTGGAAATTATATTTCAGTAGGCATTGAGATATTTAATTTCAATTGCTACCTTTCTTTTCGTCAATGTACGCTCTTTCTTTTCCCCCTTTAAACTATCGATGAATACTATTCATCCAAAAATATTTCTCCAGTGATGATTTCTCTCAGGAGCACTTCTGTTTGCAGCCTATATAAATAACTTTATCTTCTTGCTGTTATGGCAGTGATAGATGATATTTTCTTTTTCTTTTTCTTTAGACACCTTATATTTCCCAGCTCACTGAGGTAGGAAAGACCCTTCTTCATGTGTTGAAGCTTCAAAGCCCTTAATGTGCTCAGAAAAGATACTACATTATTTATTGTCATTTTCCCCTCATTTTTTATCATTACAACGATAATCACTTTTTGCATAAGGTTATTTCTGAAAGCTATAAAAGGAAGAAAAAATGGTCTGTTTTGGTTGAGACCAGAGAGGCTGTTTTCTAAGGAATGTTTGCATTGAAACTACTGTGCTTGGATTGCTTCTGCATTATGAGGCAGCTGAGCTGTATGTATAATATATCAGAAAGGATAAACAATGCACATTTTAAATTACATCCTGATACTGCTGACGATGTGACCATCTTATCAGAAGGACTTCTTGCAGAACATGAGCCAAAGAGATCGTCAATATGGTAACAAGGGATCTGAGGTTTTTCTCTTTTCTGATGTTACTTGTTTAAAATTGCCCAAATTCCTTGCATATTTAAATTTGCTGGTTACTGAATTTTGGCTCTCATGCTTTCTAAGTTGCTGTCCTTGGTCACATTGCCTTGTGAGGATGACAAAAACAGATAAGCTAGCTTGTCTCCCCAAACCATATCAGCTAGGTAGGTTTTTCTGTCAAATCCTTGGGAGACATGTTTTCCCTATAAAATAATACCTATTCACTGAATAGAACAAAAAATTCCTTCTTCCATATCAACTTGAACGTTTTAATTTTTCTTGCCCATCAGAAGGCCTCCACGAGTTTTTTCTAGTCCCATGTAACTTCATCTCATGTAACTGGCTTGATTTTAATGGTTGCAGCAAACCTTCTTGAAACCTTTTCGTAAATGTTGTTAATAGGAAAGAGGGCCCTGTGGCATGAGGCTGCCCAAAACAAAGAAGTTACAACTTGGAGAATTTTTACACATACCTACTCTTTTTCTTTAAAAATGCCTGTTTTTTTCACTGGCAGGTATTATTAGATAATGCTGAATGGGAAAAGAGGGAGAAAAAAAACAAAAACCAGTAATTGTATCTTATCTCCCGTACTGTAAATGTTATTTAAAGGAGAGACTCCCATATTTCACCCCAGCTTCAAATGAGGTGCCCTGCTGCTGGTGTGTTGAGCAATTAAAATCAGCTGCAGTGGGACTTTTCATTGGCTTTTGTGAGTTTGGTGGGAAGATAAGCTGCACCGCCAGAAGTTGTATGTGCTGGCAAGGACCGGGTTGCACTTATTTAGCCTATGGTTTCCCCTGATTTCTATACATCTCACCAGTGACCTTATCAGCAGGAGAAGGAAACACGCACTGAGAAGCGGCTGAAAGGGGCTACAGGGTGAGCCCTGACGGAAACAGCTCTTCCCCTCCCACTCCTTTGTTTCAGTGTAGTCAGTTTCTCTTTAAAGGTGTTATTTATATATATAAAAACACACACAGCATGTCTCAAGCCTGAGCTACAAGAAGCTTCAACTGTGCTGCTGGGAAAGGTGCTCCCATTGGAGAGGTAGCACATATATATATCTACATAAACATGTATGTATAAACCTATATAATAGTCTTCTGCTACCACAAAGACAGTATGTGTTTACTGCTTTGAAGGACAGATTTTCCTCACTGCCGGGCGCCATTTCGCCCACCCTGGTCAGGCTGAGGGGCTGCGCTGTGCCCTGGGCCGGAACCGGCCGGAACCATCCAGAAGGGGCGGGGTCAGCCCCCGCCTCTCCTCACAGCGCAGCCCACCCCCAGGCACTCACACACAGTACAACTGCCTGTGACTTGATAAAGCACCGGTGACAGCAAATATTTCAGGAATTGAGCTTGGTCCTCAGGCCGTGAGGCTTCTTCCACGTGGTCCCAGGGGCCCCGGCGCCTGGGCTGCGGTTGATTCCCTCAGAGTCGCAAGGAAGACATTTTGCCTGCGAATCTGCTGGTGAGCGATGGTGAGCATCTCCTGGACTGTGGTGTCAGGTGAGTTTGGTCTATTTATAGCCTCTCCTCTGTCAAAGTGACATGGGTGTTTGATAGCATGTATTATTTTTTGTTGCTCTAATACTTAAAACGTCAATATTTATTTACTTTTAATCATGTGAGCACACCCAGTGGATAGGCTGAGGGTGTGCATCCCTGCCTCTGAGGGGGTTTGTGTTTAAAAGAACAAAACCATAAAAACAAAACCAAAAAAAACCCACCGCACCACCCCCCCAAAAAAAAACCCCAACCCACCAAACCCACACCCAACAAACCAAAACCCCGTGAATGGCTGCCTTGTTGTGAAGGGTGGGCACCTGCAACATCTACAAACAAAAGGAATGTTTTACAAGGGTGACTATGTAACACTTTAAAAATCCAGTTTCTTGGCTACAATTGTAAAGAAGGTAAATCTGTAGGAAACGGGAGGTTGTTAGTTCAGCTGTAGGGAGAACAGCACGGATGACAGAGACTGCTAAAGGCAACCCAGGAAGCGAAAATAATGTGTGATAGGCATTACAAGGTGCATAACGTTTTGAACAAATGAAAATAATTAAGTTCACAGTGGGAAATAATTTCTAGGCTTTGAGTATCTTAAATGTGTTTTTTTTTTCTTAATTCATAGATTAGACTGATTTTTCTAGTTTTTGCCCAGACAAAATCTGACTTCTTTAATATGGCATACTATTATCTATACAATCTTTTTGGTCATGTCTGAAGCAGATGCATAATTACCCACTGCACATTGTATTATGGAGTAAGTCTGTAGCTGGTTTTCCTGTTTTCTGATGGTGGACTGGTGGAGTTGCCACTCATAATGTGAACGTCTGACCTATGCTGTGGGTGTTACTTGCATACTTAGAGGAGCACTAGTACATATGGAATAATTTTAGACAAATTTGTCTTTAGCAAATCTGAAAGTATTGTATAGAAACGCTAATGTGTTTTTCATATCCTTTTCCCTAACATAAACCTCAGCTTGTTTTTTTCACCACTGACCTTTTTATAACTTCTTACTCCTGCCCCCAGCTTTCTTTCCTTAAGTTATTGTTCATTATCCCCGAGATCATGATGTTCATACAGTCCTTTTGCATATGGTTGGGTAGATTGTGCTGATGAGCACTTACACATGTAAACTTCCCTTTCAGTATCAACGTTTTTGATAAAGATTCTCTAGGGAAGAACGGCACTTTTGTGAGGTGGTTGAGGCTCCCAGACCCTTGGCTCTGCAGCCCCAGTGGAGTTTCCCATAGCAGTCTTATGTCCTGATCAGGACCATCTTCCTTGCACACTCCTGTTTGCTGCTGGGTTTTATCCATTCCTGCTGCAGGTGGCCCCTTGCTGGAAGCTGTTCAGTCCCATGCTGAATTGGGCTGCTGTTACGTTCTGTGTGTCTGGCTGAGATTGAGCTGAGCTTTCTGAAATTCATGCTCTTTTGAGAGTATGTGAGGCAGGACAGAGCTGAGGAAGCTCATTTGGGTGCCAGGAGCAGTATAGCCACATTAGCACATAGCTATAATTGAGCCAACTCAGAAGCTGCAGGCAGTGTAGCTGCATTTTATCCTCCTGAGCAGGCTGAATTAGTCTGCAAGGAAATATCTGGCTGCCTTTGGTTAAGGGAATGATGCACACTGATGCTGCATCATAGTATTTATTTCAGTGGTGAATCTCTGACCTATATCAGTGAGTGAGCATGAAATCATTAACTTTTCTAGGCAGAACTGTTGTGTTGATCCACTCCCAAAGCATTCCTTTTTCCGGTTCTGGGGGCATACCCTGCTATCACCTCTGATATCTGCATGTTTTCTTTCTCCCCGATACTACAAAGCAGCAAGGGTTTATTGGCATTAGCGTTCTAGATACTGTGATGCTATTTAAACTTGCCATGCTTTTTGGCTAATGTTAGTGATATTTCTTAACAGCTATATAACTTTCAATCTGAATGAACCAATTTTTTATTTAGAAAAAAATAATAATCAGTGGTGTATTTTAGTTTCCCCTGCAAGTTTGGGAGAGAAAAAATAATCGCTGTGTGCCTGATCCTTACAAAACTACCTGAAGGTATTGACACTACTCTCTACTTTTACCCCCTGAAGTTCTTCCTTTCATACATGTTCTGGGTAGAGCACCAGATTTTAGGGGAAACAGGATTCTTCTCCTACATATTTTATTTTCATGAGACTGTGTGGCATAGTGATATTGATAAAACCTTGTTTTATTCCTTTACAATGCTCTTGACTCAAGGTAACCTTGACATTAACTTCTGGGACTTGATTCACTTCCTAAAGTTAAATGGCTATGTTAATTAACCAACAATTTAGGCCTCTTTACCAAATTCAGTAAAATCAGCCTTTTTGCTGTTGGAAAATCTGAAATGAGAGTGACCCAATTGCTGTTTCCCTGAACTAATTTATAAAGGGAACTTGAAGTGCCATAGGGCAAACGTTGGTTTATTGCAGCATTTTATGTATTCCACTAACTTCTTCAGTTGTCTTAGCACTGTAGAGGCAAAACCATGGCTAGCCTTGGATTAATGTTCAAGTTTTAAACAAGGTAAATAAAATCTTTAAAAAGATGAGTATGGCTGATACTTAAGCATTAAGCCTAACTCTGATGTGCTTCAGGGATTCCTTTGAATTCCTGTTCCTGAAAATGAAAGAATCACTCTGTGTCGCAGATGCAGAGGGAATTTCCTGTGTGGAAAGAAAAAAGAATAACCCACCTTAATTAAATTTCCTGCTAAAAGGAAATCTGCAGGGAGTCAGAGGAGCATCTCTGCAATTGCCAGCCATGGAATTTGAATTTGAGGCACTTATTCATAGAAATCATTGGGTTTTTGTGGAGCTCTTGTGTGTTCTCCCCCTCACCCTCACCCCCCAGCCCCTGTTTAATTAGTGCTGTAAATGTGATCCTCAGTGGTTTTAAACTGATGTAATTCCATCCCAAATTAAGTGCCACAATGGCTTCCCACCTGCATGTGTTGTTCAAGGAGTGCCATAATGGACTGGGACAGAAAAGGAGTAGTTGGAGGTATAGGGTCAGTCAGTAAAATAACAAGTCTGGGATGGCTTCTTACTCTTTTTTTCTGAAGATTTTTTTTTATTTTTTGCAGGGGAGGGGGGAAGAGAAAGTATGAAAAAATCAGGTGAGGGAGGTCTGTGAGATACTGTCATTAAAATTTTTGCCTCTTGTTGTAGGAATTATTGAAAACTAATCACCTGCTCTGTGTAGTAGTTATTGGCACAGGCTGGCATTTAATGACAAACAGTCAAATTAAACTGTTTTCCCACATCCAAGGATTCCTTTAAAAAGAAAAAATGATGGGGGGCTTGGGATGTGAATCAGCTGTATACCTCTTGCTTTCTTTCCTCCCTCCCTCTTCCCATTTCTCTCTTTCCCCTTTGCCTCCAGCCACACATACTGCAGCTACTTATTTTGTGTCTGCTCCACAGGCATTATATTCAGACAAGCCCTGTCAAACTACTTAACCTCCTTTCACTAAAAGGCCTTAAAAACAAGTAACATAGGGGCAACGTTTTGGGTACAGTTCACATTCAGAGTTTAGGTACAAGTGTAATGACTGTGGCTTGGATGCTCACGCTTGGTTTTGTGCATAGCTGTCTAATTTCATTAATGCAGTGCTCCCAGAGTTTCCATCTGCAGTTCAGGTAGTGGTGTTTATGAATTCATCAGTCTGTGTAGCGCGCATGTGGACCAGACAAACCTATTCTTTTCACCCCTGATAAAATGCTAAGTACTGTCAATCTTTTTTCATAAGCAGCATTACATCCCTGTAGTTACTGGTTTATGGACTGAGGCTGTGAAGGTGGTCAGTTGTATAATGAAATGGTGCAGCTATTGATTACATGCAGTGAAGTCCTCCCGTAACTTCCTTGTTTCTGTGGCCCCTTTCTGGTTTTATTTCTCTGCTACAAATCATTTTTCCAAATTATACTTTTTGAAGTGCACTCCAGGCAGCTTTTTATGTTTCCAATAGTTTTCAATTCAGTAATTTACCAAGTCTGAAACTTCGTGCTGAAATTTGTCCTTTCAGCCTGAAGCCCCTAATATTCTTTAACTGTTTGGTTGAACTCAGTAATTACAGAAAACAACCTCTGTAATTTTACAATATCTTCCTCTCCCAGTGATTTCCCAATTTACTTGTCATATATGCAGTTTTACTATGAAGTTGCTATGTAAATAAACCTAAATGGACATCTGTCCAATTTATAGTTACTGTTGCCTGGTGCTACCAAAAAGAGAAATAATTAGTTTGTGCAGGGCAGATGAGGATTGTTTCAAATTTTCTAAGCTGCTGGAGATATAAAATGAAATTCTGGTTACCCAAAGTCAACAGTAAATCTCTTATTAATCTTAAAGCAGTGCTCGACCCAAATTTATTAAATAATTTTTTCAAACCCATAGAAGTAAATGAGATTTTGGGATCAGCCTGTACGGGTGATTATTTGATTTCATGGGAAATAAACATCCTGAGACTTAGCAAATGTTTAGATTTTTTTTTTCTAGTGAAATAATGACTTTTAAGTCAAGAAATGTGAATTGTTTGTAATTCCCTGCTGAAAAGTTTCAGACAATCTAACCACAAGATAGAAGGAAATGCATCATGTGTTAATCAGGCAGAACAAGGAATAAGAAAATAGGAGACTTGATGCCAACATTTTACTAATCTCAGCTATGTGGTAAGTGCTTGTGAATATTGCATATATTTGTAGTTAATTAGCTCGCTTCCTGAATTGCTCTGAATTGTGTTATTGTAGCCACTGTGAGACCAGGACTAGAGTTTCAAGGTGCTACCAGGGAACACAAAAGAAGGTTTCTTGGAGGAGGCTGGCAAATTAAACAAGAACAAAAAGCTCTAAGCCTGACTGAAGAGTCGGGAGTGGCAGATGATGAGACAGTAGACAGTGCCGGACAATGTCCAGCGCTTACGTCAGCTGAGTAGATGCTGGACAGCAGCTTTTGCACTCCAGCAGCATCAACTGCATTCATTTTTGAAGGTATTTTGATGGAGTGCTAAGGTGCTATTTGAAGGGAAAATCAATACCGTATTTATCTAAGGCAATGAACCCTTCCCTCTCCCCAGGAAGAAAAAAATCATTGTTAATATAAGGAGAAGGGGGAACAATCCTGGAAGTCTTTATGGATCAATATTATGTTGAGGTAAAGGAAATAAGAGGTTTGTTAATGTTCCCAGAGGTACAAGTTGTATAAACTGATGTGCAAAGAAAGAATTTACTCAGCAAGGAACACTTCAAGCAGTACCATGCATTCACTCATTCATTTGCAGCTAACTTACAGATCAGGTAAAGCATCTTCTAACCAATGTCTTTTGATTTATGGTTTTCCAAAGAACTCTGTGACAAGGTTGGCATTGGTGGAGGATTATACTTTTTCTCCTTAGAGTTTTGGATGCTGTTGCATTTTTATTATTGAAAGGCATTTCCTTGAAGTGTGTTACTTGAAGTGTGTTGTGCAGACATTGATATGCCACCGCCAGGGACAGAAACACTAGGAGGTATGTTTTAAATCATCCCCTGAGGGTTTTCAGCATATGCCCTTTTAAATAAGTGGAAGGTAATGCTAGGTAAAATGTCAGTGCTGTGCCTAAACTAGTCCATTCCTGGTTGTGCTGGCTGTTAGACTGCCTTGTTACAAGTGCCTGATGTCAAAGATCAAGCAAAGACAGCAGGAACCCTGCAAGTCAGTCTGTACCTCATCTCAGACAAAGCTTGCGTACCTCTAGTCACCCTGATGTGTGGCAGGAAACTGGGGATGCTCAGTGCATACAAGGAAATTTTGATTAGAAGTGATGTTGCAGAAGAGTGGAATGCACCTCACTCAAAAAAAGAGAAGCAGCAATATGTTTCATTGGGGTAAAATAATAATTTGACAGAGTTCAATAAATTCGATGGAATTTAAGTTTGACAGTGGTTTACTAAGGTTCAATACGTTTGATGGCAAGGTTCACCATATTAATTATTGCAGGGAAGAAACATAAAAGGAAAGTTGAGTTAGTGAAGCTTGCAAAGTTTAACAAGCAATAGCTTGTCACTAACCGAGGATCTGTTGTGGCAAGGCATCTCTCAACATTGAGGAGTAAGGGATCTCTCTGCCTTGGGCAAAGAAGGATCTCTGAGTCTCAGGTGAGGCATCTCAAACCTTAAGAGGTATCCCTATGCAAGGGGAGAGTCTAGCTGCAATTCAGGGGGAGCTTAAATCGGGCTCATCCAAGGAACTGCCATCGTTACAAGGTCTCTCTACCTTGAGAAGTAACCTTGAGAAGCAACCCAGCTCAAGGGGAGATCACCGCCATGCTGCCTAGGAGGGAGAGCTCAAAGAATGGCTCACTTAGGCTGTCATATTTATGGGATGAAACAGTTGGCTTGTAGTCAAATCACATACGATGGAAAGGTAGGTATGAGACTCCTTGTACCCACAACTTTGGTTTTTAATAAATGAGTTTTGGAAAAGCCACCTGTTACTTATACGTTAATTGCATGATTGGTGTTTCAAACTCATATGTATTGATGTTTACTGTGTCACTCTGTTCCTTTGTGGGTTTTCAGAGAACAGGTTGAAACTAGAGGAGTTGTTGGCTCGGCTACAGCTCAGGCCTTTACCTCTTTTGGAGCCTTTACCTCTTTCGGAGCCTGTACCAAACTACTGCTAGTTTGGTTAAGGGGTTGAGCGCATCTATCACAACTGACTTCAGTTCCATAGCCTTTTGTAAAAAAAGAATAGGAAAAATAAGTTTAAACAACCTAAAACAGAAGAAAATGGCTCTGGATTAATACAGCGTTATTGTAAAAATATAACCTAACAGCAGAACTCTGTGGTTAAAATGACTTAAATTTACACAGCTGTAGTGAAGTTCCAAGTGTCAAATTAACATTTATGTTTTATTTCCAATTTCAGTTCCTGCACTTTACATTACAACTGCATGAAAGTGCTATTTAGAGCAGAGCCCAGATGTTGCTGCTGATTGTTATTGTTTATTGTTGTGCAGAAGGAAAATAATATCTGATTTCTGTTAGAAAACACTGTGGAGATAAATGCAAGCATCAGAATTGGATTTAAATGATGTTGCTACAAGTATGATGCATTTTCCCTTTCCCTGAGCCCTCTATTCCCTAAATCCCCCTACAATGCTTCTAGTACAATATTGTACAGTCCCTGTACAGTACAACTTTCCTGAAGTCTGAGAGATATTTATAGTTATATGTACTTTTATCACTCAGAGCAACTTTGAAACAATCTACCAGCAAGAAAACGAAGATTGCTTGTCCTCAAAGAAAAGCAAATAGAGTCTGAGCACAGTTTCAGGTCGTTTCTCAGATCCTCAAGATTCCCAGAGATGCCTCTCTGTTTTGGGCCATGTTGGCTCTTAGAATCACAGAATACGTTAAATTTGAAAGATCTCTGGAGGCCCATAGTCCAACCCTTTGCTTAAATTGGGGTCAGCTTCAGTTTTGGCCAGGTTGCTCAGGGCCTTATCCAGCCAAGCTTAAGGAAATCCTATGGCTTCTCTGGGCCCCTGTCTATGTTTGACCAGCCTCACAGTGAAAAAGCTTTCTCTCTCTAATCAGAATTTCCTGTGCCCCAATTTTTCTTTTAACTTGCTAATAAATAGTACCTTGCCTATACAGGCAAGAAAAAAAAATTTCTTCCCCCCTCTTTGGTGATTCACTGATGTATTTAGGCACATTGTACACTCATCTCTATTTATACATTAACAGACATGTATGATGCAAATGCCTCTGGGATAAATGTAGGTAATTACTGGCTCTTGATGGAGACCAGATATGATGGTAATCAATTGGAGTGACTGATTCCCATTTTGTTTGTCCTAGGCATATCCTAAGTCGCTTATGCTGAATCTGTTAATACACTCTTAATTGTAATGCATTTTCAGATTGTTTTAGAAGTGACCCTAATGTAAGAATTATTATTTGCTGTTAATGTAAAACATCTATAAAGACAACTTGCTATTACTGTGTGTTTATCACAGGTAACCTCCTGTTTTCTGACAGGGAGAACCTCTAGCACAATTGAACTTTCCCATGTATATAAAAGTCTGCTTTATATTGCTGACCCTGGCACTGTTAATCATAGTGATTATTTCTGCTTGGCTAAGGTTGTGCACCTGTAGGCTCTGAAGCTCATTGTACACCCACTTCTCTTAGAAAAAAAAATCCTCCTGAAAAGCCTTAAATCCTTTTTCCTCTTTTCACTGATTGAAATTGGCAGTCCAAACATGAAAATTTGTGTGTGGTGTTTAAAGGCTGTTGACGTGCATGTGAGGACATGGCCTTCGTCTTGACACGCATGGCTTGCTCTGTGTAGCCATGAGGTAAGAGTCACTTGGTGTTTGTGAGTCATTGAGTGGCTATAATTAATGTACACATGCATATTCAAAATGTAATGCGGAGAATGTCAGAGGGACAAGATGACACTCTTGTGTGGCTCTGGCAGCATTCCCCATAAAATTGTTGGTGGCAACACAGTCTCTGCGAGTTACTTCTGCTATCAGAAAAGTGATACAAGGGCCAGTAACAAATCAGTATGCTTTGTCTCTAACTGCCAGTCAATACCATCTCACTAAACTCTGCCTGACAGAGTGTCCAGAACACCTAGGGATAATGTGGGGTGGGGAGAGGGTAAATAAAAAACTCGGTACGTACCAAACCTGCGCACTGATTGCACTGGGCAATCGACAGGGAAAGCAGGTTTCACTCCAACAGGAAAACCAGGATATTTTACTCCGTTAAACACAACCAAGTGTTTCAATTAAGTATAATAGTAAATTACACTTTCTGTTTAGCTCATAGGTTCACGTGAAGTGTTGGTCAGTTCCTTCTTTTTTCCTGTTGTTTTGGTTATCTGAGGATGGTATACCGTTTTACACAGTGCAGGCTTCCTTTGGACAATGTGGGAGCCTGGGCTGTTGTGGGAAATACAGGACTGTGAATCACGGAATCACGGAATTTTCAGAGTTGGAAGGGACCTCTAGAGATCATCTAGTCCAACTCCCCTGCCAAAGCAGGATTGCCTAGAGCACATTACTCAGGACTGCATCCAGGTGGGTCTTGAAAATCTCCAGAGAAAGGGACTCCACAACCTCCCTGGGCAGCCTGTTCCAGTGCTCTGTCACCCTAACCATAAAGAAGTTTTTCTGTATATTTGAACAGAACTTCCTATGTTCTAACTTGTGCCCATTGCCCCTCGTCCTGTCATTGGGAACCACTGAAAAGAATCTGGCTCCATCCTCCTTCAACCCACCCTTTAGATACTTGTACACAGTAATAAGGTCTCCCCTCAGCCTTCTCTTCTCCCAGCTAAAGAGTCCCAGCTCTCTCAGCCCTTCCTCATAAGGGAGATGCTCCAATCCCTCAATCACCTTAGTTGCCCTACGCTGGACTCTCTCCAGCAGTTCCCTGTCCCTCTTGAACTGGGGAGCCCAGAACTGGATACAGTATTCCAGTTGTAGCCTCACCAGTGCCGAGTAGAGGGGGAGAATGACATCCTTCGATCTACTGGCCACACTCTTCCCTATGCAGCCCAGGATTCCACTGGCCTTTTTGGCGACAAGGGCACATTGCTGGGTCATGGATAATTTACTATCTACCAGGACCCCCAGATCCTTCTCAGAACGACTTCCCAGCAGGTCCACACACATACTGGTGCTTAGCATTCTTCTTCCCCAGGTGCGGGACCTTGCACTTGCTTTTGTTGAACCTCATTAGGTTCTTCTCTGCCCAGCTCTCCAGCCTGTCCAGGTCACGCTGGATGGCAGCGCGGCCAGTTTGGTATCATCAGTGAACTTGCTGAGGATACACTCTGTCCCCTCATCTAGGTCATTAATGAATATATTGAACAAAATTGGACTGAGTATTGACCCCTGGGGGACACCGCTGGTTACAGGCCTCCAACTAGACTCTGTGCCGCTGATCACAACCCTCTGAGTTCTTTGAGGACACTTTGAGATTTATTGGAGCCCACAGCTTGTCCCAATGGACTTGGCTTAAAAATATATTAAAAAAAATATATATATATTAAAAACAAACAAACAAACAAAAAACCAAAAAAACAAACCAAAAAACTGTTTCCCATTCCATGAACCACGTGAGACTTGTATTTATTCGTATTTTGCTTTGGGTCGAAAATTAAATTTGCTTTGTTTTGGTTTTTTTTTTTCTAGAATTAAACTAAAGAAAGGCTGCACCAAGCAATAGTGTGGTGAGAGAGAGGAAAGATTTAGCTTCAAGTCACTGGTGTAATAACTTTAATCTGGGTCTTGGGGTGATCTTGAGTTTAATGATTAATGGTCACATGGCTACTTTGGAGTGCAAATCTTTTTGTTTCCATCTTGAAATTCCATTCAGTACCTAAACTCTTAGTTAAAAAAACGTAGCAGTATGCTGCTAGAAAAAGCTCTGGATGTAAATAACTGCCTTTTTTTTTTTTTGTCTTTTGATAAAAATAGCAGAGGAATTGGTGGGGGAAAAAACCCTAATGGTTATAATATCTCACTGGGGAAGATAAGGGCTACAAGTCCCTACGCTAGCTTCTAGGAGAAGGTACAGCTAAGAAGGGAAAAATAGCATTTAAATGACTTTGAAAAGTCAATTCTCTTTACGGCAAAATTGTTAAGTGCATTTTGTTCTACAGAATCTATGAATATTTCAGTCTTTCATCTTGATTTGGAATGAAAATAGATACTGGATTATCAAAATTTGCCACTGGGCAGCAGATCTGAATTTCAATCAATTCTGCAAAGTACCCAGCAATGAAAGGTTTCTTATATTCAATATTTCTTATTGTGCATGTGCAAGGAAACATGATCTTGAGGCTTAGAGATTGTCAACTAATTAGTTTGTTTTTTTCCCAGTGAAAATTTCAGAGGAAGATATACTGAGAAGCCCAAAATGTTATGGAAAATAAATTTTTTTGGGGAAAAAAGTTAATAGAAATCTGAACACAGAAAAACTCTTACTAGGTTTTCCATGAGGATCCTAACTATTTTTGATTAAAATTAATCTTTGTTTTTCATGAAGAGTTCAATTTAAAGCTAGAGAAAATCTCAGTTGAAAATCAGCTTTGAAAATTCTTCTGTTTGAGTGTTACAGGTGGTTGTGTACTTAGTGGTGCTCCTGAGTCATGGCAGTGAAAATTTAAAAGTCGCAATGATGTTTTCTCTAATACCTTCCTTATAATAATAAAAATAATAATAGGCAGATTACCCATGTTCTCTTCCATTCTCTTGCAGTGGATTTGCTTTGTGATCAAGCCCTTAATCTGAAACATGGAGCAGCTAATCTGGTTGTGAAAATGGACTGTATTTACCTGCGTCGTGGCTGTGTTACAGAAAAACTGCATGCAAAATGAAATTTAAAGCTGCTATCGTAAATCTTCACCAGCTGAGAAATACTTTGACATTTAAAGAGAAATCTTTTGTTCCCCAACAGGTTCTATTTCAGGTCAGACCAAAGAATGAATCTTTTTTTTTAGATATCTTCTATTTCAGTGAAGCTGTGGGTAGGTAACCCCATTTGGATATTGCACATACAAAACGCTGGAGTCAATTTCTGACTAAATTTTCATGTGAGGATCAGCTTTGATTTGAAACATATATAGAATCATAGAATGATTTAGCTTGGAAGGGACCTTAAAGATCATCTACCTCCAATGCCCCTGCCATGAGCAGGGACACCTCTCACTAAACCAGGATGCTCAAAGCCCCATCCAGCCTGGTCTTGAACACTTCCAGGGACGGGGCATCCACAACTTCCCTGGACAATGTGTGCCAGTGCCTCACTGCCCTCATAGTAAAAAATTTCTTCCTGATCTCTAATGTAAATCTTCCCTCTTCCAGTTTGAAGCCATTACCCCTTGTCCTATCGCTACATGGCCTTGTAAAAAGTCCCTCTCCAGCTTTCTTGTAGGCCCCCTTCAGATGCTAGAAGGCTGCTATAAGGTCTGCCTGGATCCTTCACTTCTCTAGGCTGAACAACCCCAACTCTATCAGCCTGTCCTCATAGAAGAGGTGCTCCAGCCCTCTTATCTTCGTGGCCCTCCTCTGGACTCGCTCCAACAGGTCCACGTCCTTCTTGTGCTGAGGACTCCAAAACTGGATGCAGTACTCCAGGTGGGGTCTCCCCAGAGCAGAGTAGAGGGACAGAATCACCTCCCTCAACTTGCTGGCCATGCTTCTTTTGATACAGCAAGTGCGCATTGCCGGCTCACATTGAGCTTCTCATCAGCCAACACCCCAAAGTCCTTCTCCTCAGAGCCGTTCTCAATCCGTTCTCTGCCCAGCCTGTATTTGTGTTTTGGGATTGCCCCGACCCAGGTGCAGGACCTTGCATTTGGCCTGATTGAACTTCAGGAGGTTGGCATGGCATACTTCTTAAGCCTGTCAGGGTCCCTCTGGATGGCATCCCTTCCCTCCAGCGTGTCAACTGCGCCACACAGCTTGGTGTCATCAGCAAACCCACTGTCCTTGTTGCCAACAAAGATGTTATACAGCACCGGTCCCAGTACCAACCCCTGAGGAACACCACTCGTCACTGGTTTCCACTTGGACATCGAGCCGTTGACCGCAACCATTTGAGTGCGGCCATCCAGCCAATTCCTTATCCATCAAGTGGTCCATCTATCAAATCCATGTGTCTCCGATTTAGAGACCAGGATGTCATGCGGGACAGTGTCAAATTCTTTGCACAAGTCCAGGTAGATAATGTCTATTGCTCTCCCCTTATCCACCAATGCTGTAACCCCGTCATAGAAAGTCACCAAATTTGTCAGGCATGACTTGCCCTTGGTGAAACCATGTTGGCTGTCACTGATCACCTCCTTATTTTCCATGTGCCTTAGCAGAGCTTCCAGGAGGATCTGCTCCATGATCTTGCTGGGCACAGAGGTGAGGCTGACTGGCCTGTAGTTCCCCGCGTCTTCCTTTTTTCCCTTTTTGAAAATGGAGGTTATGTTTTCCCTTTTCCAGTCAGTGGGAACTTTGCCAGACTGCGATGACTTTTCAAATATAATGGAAAGTGGCTTAGCAGCTTCATCTGCCAGTTCTCTCAGGACCTGCAGATGGATTTCACCAGGTCCCATAGACTCGTGTACCTTCAGGTTCCTTAGATGGTCTCATACTTGATCTTCACCTATAGTGGGCAGTTATTCTTCCTCACAGCCCCTGCCTTTGCCTTCTGCGACTGGGGTGGTGTGGTTAGAGCACTTGCCAGTGAAGATTGAGGCAAAAAAGTAATTGGGTACCTCAGCCTTCTCTATATCCTGGGTGACCAGATCTCCTGTTTACTTCTGGAGAGGGCCCAAATCTTCCCTAGTCTTCCTTTTATCATTGACATACTTACAGAAGTTTTTCTTGTTGCCCTTGTTGTCCCTGGCCAGATTTAATTCTTTCTGGGCTGTAGCTTGCCTAACCTGGTCCCTGGATGCTCAGGCAGTTTCTCTCTGTTCTTCCCAGGCTACCTGTCCTTGCTTCCACCCTCTGTAGGCCTCCTTTTTGCTTTTGAGTGTGTCCAGGACCTCCTTGTTCATCCACGCAGGCCTCCTGGCTTTTTTGCCTGACTTCTTTGTTGGGATACATCACTCCTGAGCTTGGAGGAGGTGATCCTTGAATACTAACCAGCTTCCTTGCACCCCTGTCTCCTCCAGTGCTTTATCCCATGGAACCCTACCAAGCAGATCCTTCAAGAGGCCAAAGTCTGCTCTCCTGAAGTCCAGGGTAGTGAGCTTGCTGTGCACCCTCCTTGCTGCCCTAAGGATCTTGAACTCTACCATTTCATGATCACTGTGGCCAAGGCTACCCTTGAGTTTAACATTCCCCACTAGCCCCTCCTTGTTGGTAAGGACAAGGTCCAGCATAGCTCTTCTCCTTGTTGGCTTCTCTACCACTTAGAGAAGGAAGTTGTCATTGATGCATTCCAAGAACTTCCTGGATTGCTTGTGCCCTGCTGTGTTGTCCCTCCAACAGATATTGGGGTTGCTGAAGTCCCCCATGAGGACCAGGGCCTGTGAACGCAATGCCACTCCTATCGGTCTATAGAGGGCCTCAGCTGCTCTGTCATCCTGTTGAGGTGGCCTGACCAGGATGTTCTTTATGCAACCCACACTTGCTTTTTTTATTAGTTCATTTCACTTTTGTATGCCATGTACTATAGAGATCAACATAACCACACGTTCCCATTGCATCAAATGACTTTCCAGTGGTCTTCCTGCCTGCTAGCCCCAGATAAGTTTCCATTAGCAGATCAGTGATGGTGTGTATGTCCCTGACACTTCCTCTCACCTAAACCATTTTTTAATGGAGAGTTTGGACAGGCTGTTGACATTTTGGTAATGTAGACAAGATCGATATAACCAAATTTACACCCATTAGTCAGGAGATGCATTGAGCTGACAGAGCTCAATGCTCAAGTCTCTAAAGTGTCACAGCTATGTTATCTCTACTCAGTGCCTGAATTTTATTGGCATAAATCTTGACTTTGTGTTTTCAAAAATTAGTGGTTTATTTCTGTGGTTTATTTGTGGAGAGTTGTGACATTTTGGACAGAAAAGAAACTGAGAACAGAGATGGCATTTGAATGTCTCCAGTTACCAAGCCCTACAACACACCATGTTTTTCCTCCCTCATGAGCTACCATGATGCAGTTTTGGAGAAAAGTCCATGGAGAGAGTGCCAGATGTGTGGTGGAGTGGGACAATGAACACTTTCCACAAAGAAATGCAGAAAGTCCTACAGAAACAAATTCTCCCTCTTTCTCCAAAGAAAAGGTGTCCTTTTAAATGGACATTAGACACTTCCCAGTGAAATGTTAAATTGAAATCCTAATTTTTCCATTACTGAAACTTTCTCCATCCTGTCTGTTGAATGGTGGCAGTAGTGATGAACCACCTTCTTCTCATACTGATATGAGAGCTCTTGGGGAGATGAGAGAAGAGGAATAAAAGCAGCACCACTTACCCAAGTTCTTCTGAACTAAGGAGTCACTGTGTAAATAAGTGTCTAGTTTCAAACTCTTGATTTTTATCAGCCTAAAAAAATTTTCTTCTCTCATTCATTCTTTGTTCTTGTATGACAAGTGTGTTTGTAGTTCATGTAGGTGTTCCTATTTAGGCATGGCTTGGTCAACTAGGAGTTGCTGTTTTGTTTTTGTGGTAAACTAGGAGTGAGGAAAGTTATCTCTGAATGCCTCCTCTTTTGCTGGTCCCTGTGCCCTGCTGTGATAACTATATGCTGTGCAATGTTTTGATGTCTCTGCAATGCCTTCAAACCAACACCTAGTTGGCTGCTTTTATTTCTAATTCTCCGTTGTCTCACAGATGCTGGGGTTTGGGGGGGGTTCTTTTTTCTTTTCTTTCTTGAACTATATTACAGTATTTAAGTTGCCACTTTTTTTATTGTGCAGTTTATAGATGGTACATTATGCAACTGGGGAAAAGCAGTAGTAATTTCAAATGCACTGGGTGCGTGGGTTTGGTTTGGTTTGGTTTGTTGGTTTTTTTTTTTTGATGTTGCAATAATGTATGCAGCTAGCAGGTCTTTCCAACTATAGTTACTCTGAGTGAAGTGTGGTGGGGAATGGGAAGCTTTCATTGAATCTTAGTAGAGATGGGAACAAGTCTCTGATTTCCAGAAAAAAAATATGACCTAGAAGAAATCATTGTAGATTCCCAAAGTAACCATCTAAAGTTGTGTTGTGGATGTCTTTAACATATTCTGTAAAGTCCCCAAAAATCTATCAACCATAAAAAGGCAGTGGATATAAAAAACATAGAGGAGAAAAATGGGGGGGGAGGGGGACACAACACCAAAAAAACACCAGCAGAAAGTGTAAAAACTAAATATGTGCATGGGAAGTGATCATGAAAACGTTCTTCGCACTCATTCCTATATATAATTATTGTCTAGCACTTAAGTCCAACTATGTCAGGGCATTAGAAATACCCAAAATAAGCAGAGGTGAGAAGAGATGACACAATTGCTGCTTTGATAAAGTAGATTTACTTGTACTCACTGAAAATTCACTATTTAAAATGTCTTAACATCTCAGCTAGATTTATAGTGTGTTTTCTTACACCTGCCTCCTGATGTTCTGCCAAGAGATTATGTTGAGTACTGACAGATCAAATCCCTTTATTATAGATCTTATCATTAGAAAAGGACAATATCTTAAAGTCGGTTGCTAAAATGGCGGTTTTCCAAGACAGTGGTACTAGTATAGGCTATATTTGTTTTAAATAAAACATATTTAGAAAAATGCATGAACTGCTTCACATATTGAATGAAAGATAAAGCAATAGATGTAGCTTTCCCTCTATCTAGATGGGTAGATATAAAGGAAGAAGGATGTAAACAGAAATGAATTTGTACACACACATATTCTGTTTTATCTTTCACAAGGTAAAACATAGTGTGTACTTTTCTACATACATTTCCATATGCACATCTTTATATGTGTCCATGTTAATAGGTACTTGGCTCATTAAAATCAGAATATGCATGCTAAAAATGAGGTGACATGTTTGTCTTGTTTGGGAGAAGAAAGTCATTGTGGTCAGGGGGCTAACCTGGTGATGGGCTGCCGCCTCCAACAGAGGAGAATTTTTCAACTGAGACATCCTTTTTGGCATGCTTAGTAAGTCCTTTCCTTGCATGTATCTGACTTGCCAGGAAGGTGCCAAGTGCTTGTCAGCTTTCTGCATTACGGTTTGCTTCAGAAATCCATTGTGGGGGTTACCAAGGACACCTACTGAAAACTCAGCACTATGATTTTTGGAGTTGCAGGGTGGGCGCATGCCCTCCTCATGCTCCAGACCTTCCTGTCTGTGCTCTACTCCAGGAAGGAGAAAATGCTTTTACTGCCTGCTGTCGTCATGTATTTTGGTTGTTAGTAGCATTAACTAGGAACTCAGAAGGGATTCCCTCCCCTGTGTCTGTGTTACCCATACTGAAGCCTACACAGTTTCATACTCAGGTCAACCTCGTATTCTGTAAGATTTACCTCAAATGATGAGGATGTCTCTGTGGTTGTGAGAGAGACAGCTATTGTGCAGGTATCCTAACCAGTAAATCTAAGCACACCTTTGCTGGGACTGGGGGAAGCAGCAAAGGAAAGAAATTCTGAAAGGAAAGATAAACAATACAGGGCAGAGCAAACACTTCATAAAAAAAAGCAGCATAGTGTGGTGGATGTCTTCTGGACACTTCTTCCATCATTATTGTACAGTGCTGCTGACAACATAACTCTTTTTGCACATTTTCAGCATGTTACCATAGATTTTGAGCCAATGAGCATCATCTGTAAATACACTCCAGATGTAACTTTCCAGGTCAGAATTTTTCCTAGGTAGCAACGTGAGACCTTATCATAGTGTAAGATGCTAATCTTGTAGTCTTGTCTTATATCCAGGCAAAATCTGTCTGAAAGCAGAGGGAACGCGCCACCCAGACAGGGCTGTCTTTCAACTCTTAGTATTCTGCAAGAACAGCCTCAAACGTTATCAGGAGTTGTAGCTTTTGGGGTAGCATCTGTTGGAGTAAGCATTGCACTCACTAAGGCACTTGCAGTTTTAGCAGGTAGGAACACTTTCATAGCAGAGGGGATGCATATAGCAATAAAATTAAGCTGTTACTGTCATCAGCCCTGCTATTAGCGTTGCTATTGGTAGATACAGAATGGAAAAGAAAAATAAGGGATTAATTGCAGCTTTTTTCCTTTCAGATGGAAAACCAGATAATGAAGTAGACACACTAAGACTTTGAGTTTTCTTCATTCATTTGAACATTCAATATCACGTTGGTAGAAATTTCTCATTGGTTTTCTAAATTTATTTAGTGTAATCACAAATTGTATATAATTATCACTTTTGTAGATCCATATAGTCCTTCTCAGCCAGTGAAGGATTAAAAGCAAAAGGCATTGCTGGGAGGTGAAATTAGAGTATTTGTGCCATTGTTATCCTTTTCATGTTTTGTCTTTTTTCATCCTTTATTATTTTTCTCTCTTTCTTTCTAATCCCCTTTTTCTGAATTTACTCTTTGAGGCAGTGGGAATGGCTTATAAAAGAATGATCAAAGGATTAAGGTAATAATTGTCTCTTTCAGTTTCAAAGTCTCACCTCAGTATTGCAAATGGGCTAGGAACTATTTTCGGTTAAGATCTAAGTGCCTCTGTATAATTTCTTGGTTTGGCAGTGGTGTGTGAGATCATGCAAGTCAGACCACCTGCACTCCCATAAGCCCTATTACGCTCTGTGATGCTTCCCTGACATCCACTCCACAGACATTAAATTGAGTTTAAATAGATATAACTTGCTGGAAGAATATTGGACTCCAAATTTACACCTTCCCCGTGATACCTGCCTTAGAATTCCTATCAAAGACTGAGATGAGTACAGTGAGAAGCCTACCCACATTTGGCAGCCTCTGTTACTCATGAACTGTCTAACTTATCCTCTTTCTTACACCACCACATTTAGCTCAGTGATGAAAAGACCAAAAGAAAATGTCAAAAACATGACAAACATTGTTTTCTCAAAAAATTCACAGTGCCCAGCTGTCCCAGGACAAGGGGAATGCAGAGATTGTTTGCTATGACTATGGGGCAAGGAAGGAATAAGCAGAAGTTGTGTTTATATGTACCAAGGGAACAGTGAAGTATTTGTAAATTCTGTGTGTTGGTGGCAGGAGGAGGGATACCATAACCTGTCTGTTTCCAGAATTTGTGACCAGCATCTGAAGCTTGAGAAAGTGTTGTCCACAGCAGCTATGTGACAGTGAAGTGGCTGAAAGTAGCACAGGAGAAGATGGAGATTCCAGAGGTTTTCTTTCATAGCATTGATCAAAGGCTTTTAAGGGATAAGGATCATAAAGAGATGTGAAGTGAGATATGAAAGAGTACTATTTATAAAAACCTACCAAGCAATACTGCTGGCTATATTTGGATTAGACACCATTTGGATTAGTGTGAGACCATCAAGGATTACTTTCCAAAGGCAGAAATTCAGACGAAAAAACTCTTGTAATTATATTGAATGATCCGAGGTTTTACTTCATATTTAAATGCTATTTTTGTCATCATCTCAGAGACTGGGAGAAATTGTCCACTTGACTATGCTGGTGACAAGCTGCTGATGGATGTACCTCCTTTAATTTGTGATGACATGTTGGCATGAAGAAGGGATTAAAACCAATTTAGTAATATATTTTATGAATATAAAATCTATGTCGCTGCAGTGCTAGGTAACAGCAGCTGTCGATAAGCACTCGCAGCAGTGCTGCTGTTTGGGTGTGATATATAATCATTTTGCTTGTGATACAAACTAAATAAACCTGCCAAATACACCTTCTTCTATCCCCAAGGTGATTTTGTGCCCCACATTGCCTATGGACACCAAGGAAATGGACCCATAGATATTCCCAAATGTGTGTGTTGTCTAGTTTTAACATAAGCACGCAGTAGATGAATGCTTCCTGTTCAGGACAGTATTTTCCAAGGGCACAGGTTGTCCTCTTGCCCTGTAGAAATCTCTGCTGAGAGCCGGAGTCAGGCCTCAGTGCTTTGTCCTAGTGTTGGAAGCTATGCTGCTCTGTTATATTCATGCCTTAAATCTATGGTGCTGTTTAGTGTTCAAGTAACCATAACTAGTTTGCAGTCTCACTTCATGTCATCCTGCATCCCAGACAAGAATAAGTGCTTGACTCGCAGCAGGATCTTGCCTCCTCCTTGGAGTCCTAGAGGATTTGCTTTGTTGCTGGGTTATCAAACATCCTCGTAGTTTTTGTCTCTCAACTGTTACACCAGTGATTGCTGCTGCGTTTGGTGAAGGAAACCTCCATCCCATGAGAGGGAGTGGTTCAATCTCTGGGATTCTCATTTCTGGGATCATGTCACGGATGCAAAGTCCCTAACGTCCAAACTGACGTCTCACCTCTGCAAGCAGCAGCTGCATGCAGCACTGATCTGGGAATCTGATTTAATTGTTCTTTCTTCTACTTCTAGAAAAAAACTGTTGGCTTTTGTACGCTTACATTTAAAATTGTTGCTGTTTTCAGGCTTAAGTTCAAATCTTGTAAGTAGAAATTAATAACTGGCTATGACCATGCTTCTCATGAGCAGATCTCCGACCACTTTAAGAAAGATGATTATAGTATTATTCCCACTTTGCACTTGTGAAAATAGAGGCAAAGCAAGATGATGAGGCTTGCTTCATGTTACAAACCTAGCCAATGGAAAAACATGTCAGTGAGCTTGGTAAAACACTGAATGGGGGCCCAGAGCAGCTGTGAAATCTCCATCCTTGGATGTATTCAGAACTCAGCTGGACCAGCCTTCAGTAACCTGCTCTAACTTTGAAGGTAGCACTACTTTTGGCCCGCGGTTAGACCAGATAAACAGCAACCAGTATCATGCTATGCTTCTAATTTCAGAGACAGGAATGACACTCAGGTTTCCAGAATCCTGGTGCTTTGTTTATGTCATGCAAGGTAAATGTATATTTTCCTTTAGACAGGGAAAAGTTAATCTTTTTTGGCACATTTTATTTTGCCTGGAACAATATGGGAGAGGACTGGAGAACAAAGTCACAATTGCGGCCAGCTCCATGTCAATCCATTTCTTGACAGTGCAAAACTGGTGTAATAGTGAAGTCAGTATGAAAGCAGTGTGACTGCTGAGCAGAGCAAGAGTATTTACTGAAGAGTCTACAAGCAGACAGAGCAAACACAAACCATATCCTGCATCTGTGAAATCCAATCGCCTCACATTTCATAGACACACAGCTAACATAATTGAGTAATTCTGTTTATACAGAAATCATTTTTGCAGCTAGTTTGCTCAGTCAGGAATCTAATGACACTGGTAACCATGGCACCATGCTCTTTGCATTTATCAGGCTCCTCACACTTTATTTTGTGCTGGCCTATAAAAATAAAAACAAAATCAGATCCTTATCTTCATCTTTCTGATGGTTGTGGGGTACGTGTAACAATCTGGACTTTTGTTTTTGCATCAAGAAGTATCTATAATGGAGATGGGGGCCATTTCATGATCAGGTCAAGTGCTGTCCAACAAAAAAGTACCTGCTGTGCTTGTGTGCTCTTTTCTGGTATTTTGGGTTTCCTTGGGGCACTGAGCTGCTGCTGAAAGCTGGGGGAGCTTCCGCAGGCCCCATGTGCGTGCTGTACCATCTGGCAGGAAACATTGACTTTTCAGTGCCATCTCCAAGGACTAGTTTATTTTATCCAGCAATGGCTTTCTATAAAAGACACATAAATTCTCCTAGGAGAATGTCCTAATCACTAGGTTAGTGAGTTTTGCGCACATATGCTCTGCTCGTCATACGTTTTAAGGATGGTTTGTTTCTGTTTTTACAGGGTGGAGTGGATTTCTCAGTTCTGAGGCTCCTCTCCCCCCTTTCTGCATGCAGATGCCATTTAGGCATCTTCCTTAGAGATGAAAAAATAAAGCTGAAACCTCTTAAACTAGGTAGGGCGTTGCAAAATCTTTCATTTTGTTATGTTAGCTTCATTGTAATCTTATCATGTGTCACATAAAATGGAGGTGCTGGTAGCTATGTTTTGAAAGAAATGCTTGGTTTCAAAAAATAAAAGAAAAAAAAACCAAACTGAGTGGGGAGGAAGGCTTTAACAGACCCAGCTGTAATAGAAGAAGAGAAGACATCTCTGCCCGATCCCAAGCAAGGTGCTAACTGCTAAATAGAGACAGCATTTCAGATGCTTCTTTATTTTTCCCTGTGCAGTTTAGTTCACAGGGCCCCTGCTCTGCTTGGTCTCAGGTGACAACCTGTGCGTCATGTGGATCACCTCAGAGCCATCCTGGCACAGTGCAAAATTCTCCTTTCACTTTTCTGGACGATGCTGGTGCCTTGGTGGAAGCTATGGGTTTGGCTATGCTATCCACACAACTGAGAATAGAGTACAACATGAAAATTAGGGTAACTTTACTATTACTGAAAGAAAGTAAGTTTGGAAGGGGGCGGGGGAGAGAAGTGGCAGTAACCAATTATAGGTTCGGATGCAAGTTTTCTTCTGTATTTCTCAGTGAAGAGTTTTAATGAAGATTAGTTGTAAATTTTGCTCTTCCTGTAGAGACATTCTTTTCTCTAGGTAAAATTAAACCATAATTAGGTTGTTTGTCAGGAATAAACGTTGTCCACATTTTTCATAGGTGACTGAAGAAGGCTCAATAGATTTTTCACTGAAAACTTCAGCAGCTTTCAAGTGAGCAGAGGCCACTGGGTTTAGCTAAGCCAAAGAAAACGTCTAGCACATAGAAGGAGACCTTTGAGGAACTGTATTGAGACAAGCAGGTATTCAATACTACTCTCTGTTTTTTACCCAAGTATAGTTTGTGCCTCGATTCATTGCCTGGATACATCTCTACTTGCATTTTTGACCAAACATAGATTGCTAGAGCAAAATAAAGTATAAAGCAAAATGCCCTAATTTTTGTTAAAGAGCAGCTATTTTCTTTGAGCCTGCGTGCCTGCCATTGACTGTCAGAAATCGGATCTTCCCTGAGAATTTCCCTAATTAAATTAAACATTTCATTTAGCAAGAGAGAAATAACTATATTGGTGGATTGTATTATACTGAAAAAAATGAGCTTTAACTCATTTAATAATAAAAGTAGTATTTCCCTAGGCTTTGCCTTAAACTCAAACCAGATATGTGTAGATCAGTTAGAAAGGTCTGGAAGGCAGACATTCATATGTAATGGGACAAATTTTTTGAAGCCTTTAGCCATGTTCTCCTGAATACTGAAGTGCAGTGCATTTTTGATGGAATTACACACGTTGCTCCTGTATAAATACCAAGTGTCTTTATGGTGATTACTGCCTTTCAGTGAATTGGAAGTGTATTAATACTGATTAAGCTACATTACAGAAATAGAACATTTCACAGGATTGGAAGCTGCTTTGCCAACAACACTGTGCTGGGTACTGGGAACTGTTTCAAGCTACTTAGCATTAATGAATCAGAATTATTAAGTATGAACTTTTTTTTTTTAAATAGGATGGTTCTGTCAGTCTTGCTGATGTTGAGCTATAACAAGATATGTATTAGCAATTTTGATGTTAATTACATAACGTGACATTTGCTACTTGTTCTCTCTTTCTCTGCCCCCTCCCCCCTTTTTTTAACATTTTACTCACCTTTAAGCTAATGACTTGTGGAATTCCACAGTGATTGATGTCTCTTTAGGCTCATAATTCAGCATGTCTGCCATGTGAGATCACTTGGTATGAGGCAAAGGAGAATTGCGCTTGTTCTTAGATGGTACGAAGAATGCAGAAAGGTTTATGTAACATTTTCCAGTGACAGTAATAAATAATTTCCCTATCTCTGTTTATATATAACATTTTCTTGGCTTGCACTGTAAAACCTGGCTATCAAAAGCATTTACTCATGGACTTTACCTAAAAACTGGTATGACAGAGGTAACTTCATTTTTTTAAACATAACAAAGACCTACAATAAGGAGTTACCACTAAAATATTTATTGCTGTTATAGTAGAAAAGTATTCTCCATTTTACTCACTGCACATGGTTATGAGAGGCTAGCAGTAAGGAGTTTTTCCAGAAGAGCCCTGAAATAGAAGAATATAGGTGTTCAGACGGTGTTTCTTCTCTTCTAAATACCCTGCATTTTAAGGACATCTATGCAGCACTGAGAAAACTATAAAGAACAATATACTTTCAGGACTAACATGTAATACTAACAATTGTATCACCTGAAAATAATCCCAGAGAAGCTAGAGAACCTGGAAGTAATCAGTAGGGAAGTCTGAGCATGTAGATTGAGTGAGTTAGCCATGCTGGCAAAGGGGACATCACTGTGCCAATAAGGCTTAAGTCGCAGATGAAAATTTGCAGAGATTAGAAAGCCAGCATGAATCAGAACAGTTGGGCAGTTCTCCACTTGTGTCAGCCTTGGGCATGCTGGCAGCATTCTCTGGGAGCAAAAGCGTGGGGCTGGAGCCATTACCTCCGAAACAGCCTCCAAACCCAAGAAAGGGCTGTGGAAAGATCATGCGTTTCCACAACTGAGACATGGATCAATAAAATAAGTTACACTTGCACTATCAGCAGATGCTTCCTTAGTAGAGGTGGAAGACTTAAATCAGGCTAAAACACTAATGTTATTAATACCTGATTTTTCCACTGGCAAACTATTCCAGTATCCCAAATAGCAGGCAGCTTCTGAAATTTGTTTTCCCCAAACTGTCAGAAGTCAAAGGAATCACCCTTACTATGGGACTTTGCAATTTGCTGGAAGCTGACACCGAAACGTGTTATTCAAACTTAATTCTTCATAGTCTTGTTCCCACATTACAGAGCTTTCATCGGACAATGGCTGGTGTCCATCAATTCCTGTGCCTGCTGTAATCATCTTCATATTTTCTTTCTTGAGTAAGAAAAATGAAACTTCACACAAATCCTCATAGCTCATTCGGTTGACCTGAAGTAATTCAGTGGTTTGAAAACTAGCTTTAGGTTAAACCAAATACATTGTCTGTTGACAGCCTGGATTGGCAGCAAGAGCATTAAACAGCTAGGAGAAAACTGGCAGGATGTAAAATTTCCAAACTTTCATGGTTTCCAGGACATTTTCAGACCAACTTCACAAAACAAAAATTTCCAGGTGATGTGGTTTAACATGTTTGCTAGAAGGTGTGTGGGCAGCCTGAACTTGATCTCTTGTGTTGCCTTTGAGGGTTTCCCTCAGTAATATCCTTCTCACTCTTCCAAGTCCTCCTATGTTTTCATTTTCCTTTCTGTACCATGGTACCCTTACCTGGAAGCACACGAATGTTGACTAGCAAATTCCATCTTGATTTGTGTGCAGTATTTCAGGTCTTTATTGTCGAAAAGAAACCATGTCAAATTTTCCCTTAACTCTCACTGGAAGGAAAAAGTAGAACAAGTTAAAGAACAGAAGTGGATTTCTCCCTCCTTTTGCTCTGTTCAGTCTTGTATGTGATTACCATGTACCACCTCTTGCTATTCTGTAGCGATGTTTAAAACGAAATCTTCTCCTTTTGATTAAACGCCAACAAATCCACAGGATGTCAGAACACAAAAATAGCAGCTGACAGTCCTTTTATATTCCTATACATATACACAAACAGAGAGGCATCAATCTTCATGAAAATGATTGCAAGATTTTCACAACAGAAATCGTTTGAGAACAGAACCAAACCCATGCTACTGAGGCTTAATTAATTATATTAAAAATAATAATTTAATAATCAACTAAAATTAATGAGTGGAACAGCCTACTGCCACCTGCCGTGTGAAATTATTTTCAGGAAAGCTTAGGCATTTTTTTAAATGCTGATAAGGAGTTTGAGCATTGTATTTTCCCTGCGTTATGAGCCCCCAGTGTTGCATTGCTGACCTACAGCCTAACTCGAGGAAAGGACTGGAAGCTGCACAGTTTGCATTTTGATACTGAGCAGTGTTGGCTCCACAGAAGCGACCATACCCTATGAGTGAAGATCCTCAGTTGCTGCTGAGCTCTCATTTTCTCAATGGTGAGGCTCTGTATTCTACTGGCTCATTGGGTCTGTGTTCTCATTACTCAGTTTTTGTTGGTGTTGAGATTAGTAAAAGCAGTAGGGGGAAGGGATGTTAGGCTTTTTTTGTATGCAGTCACAGCTAGAGAGGAGCGATCGCTTGGTGTGCCAGATTTGTGTTTGTTCCTCCTGCTAATTAATTAGTTAATCTGTACTGGTGAAAATCAAAATGCAGATCTTTTGGTAAAATTGGCATCAGATTTGAAAATCAGGAGGTTCCAATTTGGCTATAAAGGCACTTTCTAAACATCTTGATGCTTTCAAATGACTCCACCGATTCCCTAACCCCACTGTCGCGTTTAGGGAAAGTTAAAGTTTGAATTTCTGGATGGATGTTGTGAAGTTAAAAAGGAATCACACAGGAGGTCGAGAAGAAGCAAGTAACAAAGAAATTAAATTAAAAAGGTGCAAGAAGAAATGAAAACATTGCATAGAGAGCAAATGCCTGCATTTGGGATGTCATTTAATGTACAGGGAACAGCCCTGCCTGCGTCCTTTTCTAATGGACGGAGAAGATCTCACGAAGAAGATCCAGCACTGTCACCGCTAGAGGGTAGCCTCGCATGTCACATATAGACCGCTGCTTTACATTACTTCCATCAAAGCCGGTTTGAAAGAAGTGCAATCTACTAGGAAGGCCAGGGATAGGTACTTTTAAAAGAGACTGAAAACACTCAAGGTGTATTTTAAAAAGTGGATTAGTACTTAAAGATGAAGCTGTTTGTTAAGGACAATTTCAAAATCTCTTTGTGCCTCAAGTAAATGAAATCTCCCCTATCCTAATCCAGGTAGTTGGTTTTATTTTATTTTTTCTCAAAATAGTGGTCACTATCTGAAAAGTTTCTTGTTTTCTCAGGGCTTACACAACTAAGATGTTTCGAAATCTTCTGGATCTAATTACAGTTGCTTTAAGGATACTGAAGAAAATTTGGGGAGGTTTTTAAAACATTCAGCATTGGCCTTATTCTGCAGCAGCTGAAGTCATCTTTTGGAGGAGCATAGTTGGGCATCACTAATTGCAAAATCATTCTGTTTCTCCCTTCTCCCCTGGTGCTGAAGCAAGAGCGATTCCAAGTCAGTGCTAGCACTTATGCAAAATAAAAATAGACTGAATGTTAATGCATGGTTACAGGGTATATATTACTATAGCCTATAATTTGTAGGAAGGAAAATGTAAAGGTTTACAGAGTGCACCAGGCAGCAATAAATATGACTCAATCAGATCTTGCCTGTGTGACAAAATATTAGTCAAAAAGAAGAATACAAATTCTTAGGTTAGGAGACAGGGGTGTAGTGGAAACCAGGTGAGGAAGACGCAAGTGCACAGCTGGGGAGGAAGGCCCTAGTGCCATGGTAAAAGGACTTGGTGGGAATTGTCAGTGGGTCTGCAGCTCCTAAAGGCCAGGGCTATTAACAGATCGGAGAGAGAGTCTTAACAGAAAGGTTAGCTGAAACACGGTAGGAATTGCCAAAGTGGGAAATTAAGTGTTCTGTGAAGGAGTTCAGGGGATAATTGGATGCTGTCGAGTGAACAAAGGGACTGGCAAATTATGTCTGTGTAAATATACAGCTTGGTGAAATAACAGTTTATAAAAGCTAACTCTCCAAAATGTTTATTCCTGGAAAATAAAAATTTGCAGGATAAATTTGTGTAAGAGGTATCATATCAAGGATGATATTGCTTATGGTCACTAACTACTTGGGTCCCCTTATGATGTTGAGTAAGAGAAATATCATTGCCTTGATGGAGTATATGGCAGATTTCCAGTGGACTTCACTGGGATAGGGATCATGCTGTATCTTTTCAAGGAAAATAACAATGCAATGCACGTTTGGTTAATAAGATGATGTGTCTGAAGAAAGCATCGAGCGTTGAACCAGAAGTTGCCTCGGGAGAAGAAATCCAGTCTTCCCCTTGATAGTTCACCCTCCACAGACAAAAATATGTGTCAGATGTCTTCTCTTTTGGGGTCTTGGGATTAACTATCTAAATCTAAATTCTCTAGTTCTTAGAACAAAAAGGTACAGATTTGGGGGGGGGGGCAGGAACCAACAACAAAAAACTTAGGGCAGTATGTATCAGCATTGAAATAGATCAGACTATAGCATAAACTTATTAATAAGTAAAAATGTAGTAAACTAAGTACTCTGTCTCCCAAACTCGAGGAGCATTAATGAGAAGATCCCAACGCATTGTGGGTTTTTAGCTCATGATGGCTAACTTGGAGGATCTGCTCATGTTACTGGTGCATAAAGTATCCATGCAGGTCTTTGGTTATGTGCATCACGTATAGGATGGATCTTTTAACACATGATTTTTTTTTAAACACATGTAAAACATACATTGGGTCAGTTCTTTGCTGGTTACCTGCACCTATTATAATTTGGATATTAGCTGTTTAGAATGGTTGATAGCTCATCCTCTAGTAAGTGAAGAGTTCTGCTTATTTCTTACAATATTTTGAGTATTTTGTCTTAACTGCTTTCCCTGAGCAAAAGCCACTTTTATTTTAGACCAGGCTCAAGAAAATGTGATACAGCCTGTACAGGCTACTTTTTCTTAGCTAAGTGGAAATCTCCGTTTGTAGGTACCTTTAGAAATAAAGCTGACGCAACTCTCCTCTCACTCACTAAAGATGCCAAAGTTCAGTACAGAGCCACAATTTCCCTTCTGCCTGTCTTTACCTTCTGACTTTTTGTGCCTTAACGTGCTAGTTTGAAACCCTTGTGTGTTTTTCCAGCAAGCACAATGATGCATGTGCATTCAGGATCCTGCCCCTGTGTGTTTAGATTAACTGCAAAATAGGATGTATGATCTTTAATGTCAGGTGCTAACTTCTCTTAAGCATACCTTCTTTGGGATGAGAAAACCCCTAAGATCATGATTTCTTCGGAAATTGTTCTTCTTCATGTCCATCTTGAGGTCCCAGAAGCTGTTTTTGATCCCTATAGCTCCAGATGAAACCATATTATTGATTCTAAAATTTTCATCAGCACCAGTCAAGATTTTTGTCACCCAAATGTGTATTCTGGTCCAATTTTCTGCTGATATTTGATATTTTTACCCCAGGAAAACCGAGCATGATGTTTCTTGCCTAGTTCTGTCTCTGCTCATAGTTTGAAGTTGCTGATGGAGGACTGTTTGGCCCTCAAGACGGTTGAAAATCTTGTCTCTGTAGTGTCTTGTACTATATACAGGTTCATTGCTCATTGTAGTACACATATGTCTCTGCTTCCCCCCAGCCTGTAACCTCTGGAGGCAAGTTACTGTCCAGATAAAGGCTAATTAAAAAAAAAAAACCCAACCAAAAAACATTTTTTCCTAGAATCTGAGCATCTTCAAGTATTTTTACAGGACAGCGTATTGCATTATGTCAGCATACCAAGTGCAGCACAGTGCTGTATTTCTTGTTGTTTCGATTGTCACGTTCCCAGATCCCTGAGTGACTGAGCTTTCTTTGGGTGAAAAATTGTGAAATGCACATTTTTGCAGACCAACTATCTGTCACTGAGTAAACCCATGAATAATTCTAAGTAAGAAACAGACCTGAGGACTTTGCAGTCTGTTCACAAGCAGAAGAAGTTTCTCTGAATAAATAATTGGTTGGGAATCAGCCAGCACACTCAACTTGTTACCAAATCCTTCTCAAAAGAAAACTTTGGCCTTGTGGGAAACTATTCACAGGTATAAGTTTTTAGAACACACTGCAGACAGAATATTTATATTTAAAGTCAATCAAAACAAAATATTATTATGTATTGAGTAGTGAACAAGAGAAAGAATAAAATGCAGACATTTAGTGACAGACCGTTAAAATGTACTGTCATGCTATCAAAGCGGGGATGTTAACAGAGGAAGGCTGAATGCAAATATACCTCTGGTGGCACTATTATTTTTTTGCACCATTTCAGAAGTATAAAGAAACTGCTACTGGCAGGAGTGCCTGCCATTGCTCTACTGGCTGCTGTCCCACCACTGTGTCTAGGCTACAACATGTCCAGGAAAGAAAATAGTGAGCTTGAAGTACCTTTGCACTGAAGAAATTTATGGCTGATGGATCACTCTCAGCTTTCCTGCAGCTTATTAGAAGACTGAAGCCATTCCCCAGGGCTGCTCCAACAGAAGTAGGAGAGAAGCAGAAAAGTGGCAAGATGTAATTTTTGCCTTGCAGCCTGAGTTTCACCAACTTGTTTTGTGTCGGGCATACAAGAATACCACAAGCTATAGAAGGGCCCAAGTGTTTTGCCCCTGATGTAGGGGTTTGGTCCTTTGCTGCTGCTCACAGCCCTCATAAACAGATGGGACATTTTATCCTGACGTCTAACAGGAGTGTGCTGAAAGAGAAAAGCATGACATTTGGGCACAGAGAAATGGGGCCATGCCATGGTCCTGCACCAGAAAACGTCTCAGGAGAAAAAATGAGCAGGGATTCTTTAAAATATGGTAAGGTGAAGGAAGCAATATTGCATACATTAAACTCATCACCGAGTCCCAAACATGAGTAAGACAGCAGTGATTTTCCCAGGAATGCCCATGAGGAACCTGACTACTGCCTGTGGCAGAGGGCTCAAATAGAGCACAAGAGCTAAAACCAAAAGCCACGCAAAAGGATAAAATGCACATTTTGCAGCTTCTGCTTAGGTGAGTGGTCTCTACCTGTTCCCCTGGAAAAGGCAATCTTGGGTGTGGCCTCTGGGATTGCTCAGGCTCTAACATTTAAACAATTCACCGGGAATACGTTTACCAAGTGGAAACTTGTCGTGTGGAGGCCCATACATGGGACTGCCCCTCTGCAGTCGATGTGAGCGGGCTGCTTTGCCAGCAGCAGACTCAGAGCAAGGATCAACACAGAGCCTGAATTCCTTCTTGGAAAAGCCCTTCTCCCTCTGCAGATCACCAGGCATGTTCTTCTGGTGAAGGATGTCCAAGGACACCAGTCTGCTCAGGCCTAAGTTTGACTTTGTGGCTATCCAGCACGGTCTAAGATGCTGAGTTTTTGTTGCTATCAATGGTATAACAGCCAGAAATATCACAGCTTTGCTTTCAGGTGTCAGACGGAATTTGCAGAGCTGACAGTTAGAGAAGTCACCTTTTCTTTCCAAGGCATAGAAAGAAAAATACTTGTCGTTTGTCTTAGTTCTCAGAGGAAAAAAATGTACTACAAAAACCCCGTTCTTACTGGTGAAAACTGGGGTAAGTTCTCTGCCTCCTCTGAAATCTCACAAGCTGACACCAGTTTTGGCTGTGGCACAGTGTCACTGACACTGTCAAGCACCTTTGTCCAGTGAGATCACCCCATTTACAAGTTTGGGCACTTCCTATTTCCCTGGCAGAAGGAGGAACTGAGGATAAACAGGGAAAGCAACATCAGGTCTCAGTAAAAGTTTCTTTTGCTTTGTGGCTACCTTATTGCAAATATTACTGAAGAAGTTTTGGTAGATGGATGTAAACGTGTTGGACTTTCACATGGTACTCTGAACTACAGTGCTTTGGCAGAGATGTGGTGCCACAGATTTTTTGAGTTTTAACTTTGTCCCTGATTTTCTTTTTTGCCAGGCGTTCCTGGGGAGAAATCAAAGTAACATGCTGAGTGCACCCTGTAGTAGATTTGTGCATGTGGATGAACCCTGCACTCCTTTGTTCCTCACAACACTGGCTCAGCTGAGCAGTCAGAGCGCTGACGAGCAGCCTGCAGTGCTCCCAGCCTGGTGTGTTTAAGTCATTCTTTTCATTTTAAATCTCTGTTTGTGAGCAGGTCTGACCACAGGCTAATGGCTCTAGCTTTGGCTACCGAATTACATTGTATTAATCTTCATTTCTAAAAGTAAAGGTGCTGCCTGCAGCCCAGGAAAGACTGGTCATCATCCAGAAGCCCATTACAAATCATAACCAGCGCTCCATGCGAGATTTCTGTAACTGAAGTTTCTCTACTGATCGAAACAACAGGTCTTTAAAAAAAAAAAAAAGTTTTTGTTATACTAAGAAAGCAAATAGTAAAATTATTTATGCTTCCTGTTAGGTGCTTTATGATATGATCAGTTAAATAGGTTTCAGTATTTAATTATTACAAAGAACTCATTCATTTGGATCATATGTCTTGAAAGACACCCAAGAGATAAGAAAAGAAAACAACATACCATAAATAGTCTTCAGGTCCTTTCATCTGCTGTTGGACACAGCTCTTTAACAGTTGCTGCCCAGAGTCTAAGCCAACTACCCAATTTTCTGTCCTTGTTTATGCTGCCTCCTCTGCACCAGGCTCTGCTTGCTGCCAGTGCAGTCACCTGCCCACTCCCAGATGGGGCCAAGGAGATCATTCAGCAAGCTGAAAGCAAGCTCCATTCTGCTGTTGCATTTTATGTGTGAGGAGAGCTTGTCGAGCAGCACTGGATGGAACAATATGCAGTAACTGTATCTCCTGTGTCGGAGTGATGAATGCGAACTGCCGAGGATTTCCAAAACATAAATAATTCAGCTCAATCTTTTCTAGGTGCAGGGGAATGAATTGCTGAAGGCCCAGCTCTTGAAGGAAGTTCAGGGCGTTAACCCAGCTGCACTTGGTTTCTCCCTGTGAAATTATGGCAGAAGTTGCTCCACAGATGGCTTTATATTTGCATTTTTATTAAATATTTATTGTTGTTCCTCCTGCAAGAAACCATTATGTGGTAGCCATCCTATATATTTTTATATTCCCATTTTCTCCTAGTTTACATGTACTACTGCCCGAAATAAACATACTCAATCATAAAAAAAATCATAATTTCCAAGGTTATTTGAGCATTTTCTTTCCTGAGGTTTCATCCAATTAGCATTTGTTTTTCCAAAATATGATAATTTTGCTGAAAATGGGAGAAAAGTAAAGACCGAGAAGAAGCAGGGCAGATATTTATGAGCCAGTGCAAAGACATGCTATTAATAGTAATGCTGTGCACTTAGGGTGCCTTTCCTCTGAGTACCTTAAAATGCAGAACATGAATTAATTATAAATGCACCTTCCCCAATCTCTCTGAAGTAGGTACTGCTAATTGAACTTCATAACAAAGCAACCGTATGGCAACGATACATATTTCAAAACCCTAATAAGACCTTTAATGTATTTATTAGCTGTATCGGCAAGCACAATTTAATATAAGAACTTTCAAGTGCAGTCTTGAGAGGGGGCCCGTTGGTGCCTTGCTTGAAGGGATATGAAAAAAGACAACTTGTTGACAGAAATGTTTGTGGTCAATCCTGAACATGATTTTTCAAGCTATTGCACAAAGAAAACAAGCCCTGCCACTCGTCTCCCGCATAGCCCTGAAGTGCGAGCATGCTGCTGGGTGACTGCAGTGGGAGCACATTGCTGTGCTTCGTGGAGGGAGCCACAAGACAAATGTCTTTTGTATCAGATAAAACCAGGAGCGCAAAATCAAGCCTGTCCCCACTGAGGACTCTCACCTTAAACAGCACAATCTCAAATGCTCTCTCCAATGAAGCGAAGCGATCAGGGATGGCTCTTGGGAGAGTCACTGAGGAGTCTTCCAGCACAAGAGGCCATTAGATGCTTAAAGCCCAACTATTGCTCACACTGAGTTGCAGTCAGCGGAGCTACATAGAAAACGGATGCCATCACACAGGAGAAATGGCAGCAACTGGCACTAAATGGATAACAGCAGCCAGACCCAAGACCCAGTGTGTTGCCATTTAAATATGAAGACATTTGTCTGACACTCCTACATCATCTTTTCTTGCTGCTCCATCTATTCTCTTTCCTTGAGTATTTGATGCTGTGTGCAGTTTAGACAGAAGTACTTTTTTTTTTTTATCTGCACAAATAAGAACGAACTTTGTCACTGCACTTGTTTGCTCAATTCTGTTGCAGAGAAGAGGGCAGGCTTTGCTGTAGCCCTGTACGCAGGGCAGTTGCAGGACTAGGCCCAGAAGTAGCCTCCAGGATCAAAAAATGGAGATTGAAGAGAGCTGAAAGCATGAACAAAAGTCAGGAATTGACATGGAGTGATGGGTACTACAGATGGATTAAAAAGGAAGAATGCTTTAAAAAAAAAAAAGAAAAGAAAAAGAGGAGAGCGGTGGAGAGGGAGATGTAGAGACACTGGCAGGTTTTGCATGGTTGGGTTGATGATTAAAGCACATCCTCAGTGGGGCAACTAATGTAAATGAATTTGGCGAGTGAGACACAGTAAACAGTATCCTGACTGTTACAAGTGCATGAGCTTCTAGGGGCTTATTTTCAGTAAATGTCCACAATGAGTACAAGTTCATGAAGCACTGGTGGGTTTTCTGCTTTTGAGTTTGCTAATTCACATTAAAAAACAGGGGTTTGAGGTTCAGTTGGGTTGCAACTTTTACTGCAAATTTAATCACAAATGTAAACTAAGCAAGTATATCATTTAGGATAATGAACTCTAAACCAGGCACTGTGTTGTCTTGCTGGAATATTTCTTGCCCAGATTTATCCCATGTACTCATTAAACTGCTGTAAGTGTTCTTTTAGAACCCATAGATTTTTCTACTTCCCTATTAAATCTAAATTAAATGCTTTTTTGAGGCATTTATAGAGCTACCACTTGCTCCAGCAGGGAATATGCAAAAGAACTGTTATAAAAGAAATCAGGGCATATTCTCAGGAACCCTTTAATAAAGGCAGGGAAAAGCCAGTACCATGCTGGGCATCACTGCAGTTGTTCCTGGTCTTTGCTATTTGATTCTGGTTTTGCTGATTAAAAAGCCTGGCTAAATATGCATGGGAGCCATAAGCAGTTCTGTCTTTAAAGCGGTACTGACAAATAGGATTCAAACTGTGGCCGTTTGGGGTATGGCAGGCATGGATCATCTTCCAGACCCACTCTTGTGACGTCACTGGTGTCACTGGGGAAGCTGCAAAATGACTCTGCTCCTCGGCCTCTTGCCAGCTTGGGCTGCCTTCCCCACTGGAACTGCTAGGATGTTGGCATTAGCTGTTGCTCCCAGTTTGGATCTTTCTGCAGTTTAACAAAGTACTTCAGTTACAAGACTGTTGAGGGAAATTTTGTGAATAATAGTAGCTTACTCATTTATCTGAGGCCTCTCTCCTGCATCTTCTCAGTAGGATGTGGTCATGTTGAAGGAGGGTAGAGGTTGTCGTGTCTAATAAATGCTTAATGCCTCTGTCACTATATAATTGGGGTTATAGTGCTGTGAAGACTGCAGCGATGAAGTGAGAAAATAAATTTAGTTAGCTAATGTGCTGAATGCAGAGATATTGCTATTACAAGGGATTGCATGGAGGGAGAGAATTTTTGCTGTTCGTCTTCACCCATGCTGTTATTACTGGGTGGTTTTGAAAGGTTCCTTATCGAATCTGCTACAATGAATTTAGGATGTTCTCACCTTTGAGTTTATAACTGTGGCATGAACACCTCTCCTACATTCAGAATACATTCAGGATGGAGGTGCAGGAAGCTTGCACTGCTGTAGATGTTTTGTTCAGTGTACTTATGACTTTATCCTCAGAATCTCTCCACAAATGTAAACTGTGGACCAAATCCTGTCCCTACCAAAATTACTGTGAGATGGACCATTGACGTCAGCGGGGCTAGGATGTCGCAGGTGATGCCTTTTGGTTTCATTGACATAACCGCCTGAATTGTGAAGAAAAAAGAGAAGAAAAAAAAAGGTAGCACAGAATGTCACATCCTGCCCATTTTATTGGCAAGTGATACTGAATTGGTCGTTGGATGTGTTTGCTTTTATAACACAGTAGCAAATGCCTTGCTGCCACCCTTGCTATTTCAGTGCTGATGTTACAATTTAAAACCACTCTTTTTTGAGTGGATGCAAGCAGTTCTCTCCAACAGCGGCATCAGAGTTACTATGGCTACAGCTTTTTGTTGTTGGGGTTTAGAGAAAAAGAGAAAAATTAGTCCCAAATTCACTGTTAAATGTTTATTAATAAAACCAGACAGCAATGGATATATACACTGGATGTATATACCTTAAGTATCTCAGACCACTGTCTGAAATGGATCTGTATTCCTTTAGCCATGTGCTTTTTGTGCCTCTATCAATGTCTAACCTACTTCATGCAGTCAGGAATCAGAAACATGTGATGTATTTGAGATTTCTCTTGACTTAGAGCAGAACTCACGGTATTGCTGCCGTTATGATTAATGCGTTAAATTGTTTAACACATTTTTGCCTTTTCCCTGTCTCTTTTCTGGACTACATGGAAAATTGAGGTACAGGGAATGTTAAGCATCTTTGAGTTGGCTGTTTTCTCCTAAGCTGCTAAATTCAGGGTAGTGTGAATTCCTGAAACCAAAGTATGAAGGTTAGGGTTTGGGTTTTTTTTCAGGTATTTAATATTTTTCTGGAAATGAAAGCATTTTTTGCAAAATATCTGTTACCATCCTATTTTTAAAAAAGGCACAAAACTTCTAAATTAACATCCATAATCTCAGTGATTGCCACTGATATAATGATTCTTCTTAAGCCTTCAAGATATTTGACAAAACAGCTGTAATTCCTTCTGAAAGTTCAGAGCATGTGATTATGTTCATAGATTTTAGCATATGTTATACATTCTTGTTTTGCTGGGTAAGTGTGGAGGCAGGTTCTTGTGCAAATATTGGTGATTTCAAGTTTGAGAAGAATGTGGCTGCCAGTAGGACATAGATGCTGGGATAGTGAACGCAACTACAGCAAAGTGGCTTAAAGATCAAACAGTGTGTTGTTCACAGCTGATTTTGTGCAGCATTGGCCAAGGTCTCACAGTACCTATTAATTACTCATTCACTCCATAATAAATTACACAGTCTGAACAAGGGAAGTAGGAAAATTTGGAAAGAGAGGGTGTTACTTCCTAATTAACAAGGTCTGTAATTTTATTCTTTGGAAGCATTTTTCAATATTTTCAATATTTAATAGGGGAACTTTTATTTAAGAGCTTAAATTGCTTGTGAATTCCTGGCCTTTAACACTCAGATACTAACAAATTGATTTTTTTTTTAAAAAATACATTTATAGTGAACTCAGAAACAATTTAAATTAAAGTGATGTAATATTCAGAAAATGATTTAGCATTTAAGGATGTTGCTTGTAATTTTTAGTGTGATACCCTTAGGAGAAAAATGATGTGAGATTGTCTGTGGTAACAGCACACTGAAGCCATGAGCCCAGGAGATTACTTTCAATTCTGCATTATCCTGTTTGATTCCAGAAGAAATTCTTAATTCAGGCATGTTATTCACTCAGAATGAAAGATCTTGTGTACGGATTCTATGTAATGCCCAGTAGGCGGTGCTTGATGTTGCATGGGACATGGTATCCTTGGTAAGCGATTCAGAGGCACATGAGCCCCCTAAAACACAGGGGCTGAAACACCCCCTCCACCACTGTATGGACAGCAAATTAATTTAAGGTTGTAATAAGTAATTTAGCAAAAGAATTTTGCTTCAGCTAAAATAGATGTGTGCTTGCTATGGCTTCAGCTAAAGATAAGTATGTGCTTGCTATGCGTTGGGAAAAAGAATAGTGTTAAATAGGATATCGNTGATGTAATATTCAGAAAATGATTTAGCATTTAAGGATGTTGCTTGTAATTTTTAGTGTGATACCCTTAGGAGAAAAATGATGTGAGATTGTCTGTGGTAACAGCACACTGAAGCCATGAGCCCAGGAGATTACTTTCAATTCTGCATTATCCTGTTTGATTCCAGAAAAAATTCTTAATTCAGGCATGTTATTCACTCAGAATGAAAGATCTTGTGTACGGATTCTATGTAATGCCCAGTAGGCGGTGCTTGATGTTGCATGGGACATGGTATCCTTGGTAAGCGATTCAGAGGCACATGAGCCCCCTAAAACACAGGGGCTGAAACACCCCCTCCACCACTGTATGGACAGCAAATTAATTTAAGGTTGTAATAAGTAATTTAGCAAAAGAATTTTGCTTCAGCTAAAAGAGATGTGTGCTTGCTATGGCTTCAGCTAAAGATAAGTATGTGCTTGCTATGCGTTGGGAAAAAGAATAGTGTTAAACAGGATATTGGACAAAAGCAACAGTTGGAAGTATCGAACCGTTGCAAAACAAAGGGTGGTGCGGTTAGATAAGATAACCGCAGAAGTGTAAGGAATGGAGAAGCTACAAGAAGGACATGGTGATAAAGACTTCAAGCCTCCCTCCGATGACCACCAGGAAGACCCCTGAGGAAGCATAGTGCCTGCGCCGCTGGAAGGGAGGGGACATGTTCGGGAGTGGGTGGCATTCCAAGAACTCATTGATGATGTAATTGGGGGGTGGATTGCATTCCAAGAACTCATTGATTATGCAAACTATGTTCCAAGAAAAAAACATGAATAAGTACGAGGAATACGAAATAAAAACAAGCGTTTGTAAGGCAAAAATGAGCCACAGGAGGAGAAATCCCCTGTGTAACTCCCAGCGCTGTAATAAATATTCTTTGCTCCACCGAATTTGCCCCTGACTAAAATTCAATACAGTGAGCGTGTTTCTCACAAGGTCTATACATATTTAAGTACTAGATGTAAACAGGATTATTCTTGAACAGTATTTGAGAATAGCCCTAGCTGGCTTTTAACTCTACCTTCAGCAAACTTTCAGAAGTAATAATAGTTATTTTGTGAAATATCTTGAAGAGCACAAGAAGAAAACAAGGACAATCATCTGGTAAATGTTTGATTCTTTTATCCGGTGTTCTGGTTCTTTCCCACATGGCTCATTTGTTGTGCTGGTAAATTTAATGTTGCTTCAGTTATAGGGGGGTTTTTTGGAAAATGATTCTTCTTAGAGATCTGAGTTACCTTGTCATTCTAGAGGATGATCTAACTCTTTGAGCAAAGCCTGCTCTATGCATGAATGTACAAGTGGTCAAACTTTAAGTCACAGACTACGTGAGATAGTGTAATTTTGGAGAAGAAAATGTATTCTTTTATAGAAGGAAAAAATCTGGAAGATATACTTTGTGGGACCACACAGATGGGAAAAGAATGACTATGTCTTGCTTTCAGAGCTGGGTTTCTGCATCAGCCTGGTCCTTCTGAAAGCTCTATTTGTTCAAAGTTGATGTAGAATACTTTTTAACCACAGTGTATGAGACATTGCTGGTCTCCTGTACTGTCTGTAACTACAGAACGCACCTGTATGTGCAGCTTTGAATATTGGTATAGGCAAAAGAAGATACAGTTGCTCCGTAAATATGTCACAGAGGGGTAAGGGTGCCTTCAACAGTGTTGGAAAATCATTAACTGTTTTAAAAAAATGAGTATTTGGCAGAATTTAAATTGCTGCACTCCTTTGCACAGCAGCTATGTTGAAATAGCGCATTGTAGCTCAATACATCTGCCTCTCGAGCATGTGTTAAAGTAGCTCTGCCTGCTTGTCTTGTGGAGGTAATTGAAGCTCTTATTTCTTTTGATACTGCAGGTGTTACACAATCAGTCTGTGCTAATACCATGCTACTGATGATCTGGCAGGAGAGGCAGGTTCAAAATATTTGTTTCGTACAATTTAATCACCTTTGCTTTGTAAAATGGGATTTCAGCAATCATTATTTAGATGTGGCAGCTCTACAAAAGCTTGTTCCCCTTCTTTCCCCAATAAATTTAGAATAAGTAATAAAAGGCAAAAAAAATAGTTTTGGTCAGGTTAGTTTTGCTGGGAAGTTTTAGGATATATCTGATATGGAAGTGATAGGAGTTTCCACTGAAGAGTGTATGGGTAGAATCGTACAATACTGCAGTTAAGAGCTGTATTTGGTACTGGAGCACTTCAATTCCTGAGATGCTTTTAAAACCTGTGCTTTGAATATACCTCATTTTGTGAAAGAAATTGGAGTATTTCTCCATTAGGAAAACTTCTGGTTTGCAGCCTTGGTAACAACTTTGAATGTTTTGGAGTTGTTCAATCGGTTGAGAAGAGGATGTTAGTGACCACTTCTTCTATCTGTATCGTGTTACGTTTGAAGTACATACGGTATCATGCAGGTAATGTTTACCAGAGTGATAAGAGTGTATCTGTGATATGAGAAATTCTGGTGTACACAGCTATGTTGATGTACAAAATGCCTTAATTTAATATATCCATCAAAGCAAGATCATTCATAGGCAAGAAACTGTTCAGGTATACACTTACATCTCTGTATTACTTTAAAACTTAATGTGTAACTTTCTTGGGGAAATAGCATAAGCAAACAGCTAATGAATTGTCAAATAGATGGAAAAATGCAAAACATCAAAGATACAGTGCTAGGTGATCACCAGCTGCAAACATTAAATTTTAATGACTTTGAGAAAGGCAACCACCTCATCTTTGATTAATAAAGCATTGCATTCAAAATGATCGTCTATCTGGCATATATAATAATATAAGAAAGGGAGAACACAATTATTTTGTTTCCAGTAGGTTTATCATGTTTGTGTATTAATTGAGTCATGCAAGAGTGTGTTTGCTTTATAATAGAAGAGGGAGGACATCTGTTCAGATGGAAACACTTTGACATGTACTCAGGAGACATTTTTTCCACTTAGCTTTCTTTTCTTGAGTTTCTGGCAAAGGCAGTATTTTCAGCAATATTTTATAAGAAAAACTATTGTTACAAGGATTTGTTTGTCCTTTTGAGTATTTTCAGATCTGGTCTTGAGGGCTGGAATTTCACACCTAGTGTAAGGATTAATTGCATGCTTTTGTTTTTTATTTTTATTTATGGATTTGTTTGATTTGAGGGGGGTGGAGAAGTTTATTGATTATTTTTTTCTTAAAGTGGGCACTTCTATTGGCCTGTTACAGCTGGCCACCCTTTAGAAAGCAGTGAGAGGTTTACTTACCTGAGGGCAGAAAAAAGATGGATAAACAGGCTGTATCTAAGGATTTAGAGCAAAGTCCTAGAACCTTTGCTCTCAGAACAATTTTTACTTAATTATTTCAGAAGCGGTTGCATGAACATACTAAGGAGCAAATGTCAGAACCACCGCATCCTTCTGCTCCCTGTTGAGTACTTGTGCCTTACAGAGTTACATGCTCTCTATAGGCTATAGAGCTGTGTTATCTTTTGTGCACGCTCCTTGTGGAGACATAAATCTCATATTCCTTCTTGCACATTGGCCAAGCTTTGTCATACCTTAACCTGTGGGGCAGATCCTGCATCTCCTGAGCAGCAGAGATACTGAGGTCTAAATCTCCATAGGATCGAAGACCATACAAGTGCATAGTTTTCCTAAACCTCGCTCTGAAATTTGCATTTTAAAAATAAAATGCTGCCTTTTATGAGGGTCCTGTAAGGAGCATGTCTCTAACATCAAGCTTGCTGGGAGGCCAAGGTGAAGGAACACCTAATTCCTGAATCCCGGCGTGATCTCCTTGAAAGAAAGTGTGACTGCTCAGGCAATTCTATAAGCCCCAGCAAATGCAGAAGAGTAAGTGCTTGAACAGAAGCTGTACTGTTTCAGAATCAGGCACTGGTGTATGGCTTTTGACCATTTCATTTACTTAAGCAGTGCTGCCTGTGGTTGCGTATTCTCATTTCAAGTAGCTGTTGAACACCTACCTGTCTGCATTGGACTGACTGCACAGAAGAGAATTGCATTGCATTTTTGTGATGTTGTAATAAATGCTGCAACCATTTCAATATTATAATGTATTATTTACATATCCAGACTGGACTGATATAGCTATAAACAAAGAAAACTAGTTACTAAATTCACTATTGCTCAAGTGTCAAGTGTTATATGAAAAATGTATACAACAGACTGACAGCAGAAAGAAACAAGATTGTTTAATCTCATATTTACTTCTACTGAGAAGGCTTTCATTTTCATTTTTCTTTTGTTTGTTTGCTTTGCTGAAGCTGTTCATCATGTCTGATGCCAAGACCTTTTTAGTTCCCAGGTCTTAGTTGCTATTTCTCCCACATTTCTGCTCCTCCACAGATTCAGTTCTCCATCGGGAGCAGTGGGATCTGGTGAGATCATTGCTGCTGTGCAGCCTACCGAAGCACATGCAAACTGAAAGGGTCAGGTGCCCCTTAAAAAGAAGCAACCTCCAGCTTTGCTCCCACACATTATTTGCTTTCATTGCCCAAAATCAGCCCTGGCTAAATTCTCTGAAGTCTTCTCTCTTGAGCGTGCTTTGCTGACTTGGGCACTTGTCTTCTCACTTCTGTTCTTCTCTCTTGACACCTCCAGTTGCCACGTTATGCTTTGACATCTGTGCTTCTCAGCTGTTTGGCCTTGTCAAGCTTTCCCAACACCACCCTGTCACACAAGAGCTGTGAGAACAGCATACAGAAAGCTGTCTAATTCAGTTTTACTGGAGGTAACAATTTCAAGCTTAGTGTCTTAGGGAATGAAGGACTGCACAACTGGTATTTCTGTGTCTTGGTGCTTGCCCCCTCACCTTTTCTGCAGATGTTTTGGGCTGATGCACTCTTTCAAGCATATGTGACAGTGGGGTGAAATACTTAGGATAAGAAGTCCCTAATTTTGAGGTTACCTTTTCCTCAGAAATGAAGCATCAGCCTAAATTTGAAAGATTTATGAATCTTAACCACAGCAGCTCTGAGTGCCTCTTTTGATCTATTTTTTTTTTACGTAGCACTCCTGGACTCTCACATCTCTTCATCTCCTATTCATTTTACTGTACTTGATGCTCCATAACCACTCCAACATTACAATGCAGTTGTAATGAGATTAGAAAGCAGCAGAGGGATGAATGGATACCACGGGTATTTTCTCTGGGTATTTAAAATCTTTAGAAGAAGAAGCAGTTAATGTGGTATATTTAACTATAGCTGACACACAACTAGATGGGTCGAAGATTCACTTGTGAGGTTGTTCGAACAGATCCTCAGGTAGTACAGGTGTCACAGCCTTGTCAATCTTGAATTAATTCCTTTATGGCAGGGAAAGTCTAAAGAGGAATGGATTCTGGTCTCTGTAGTTGCCTGGAAAATGCTTGTTTTGTGCTTAGATTTTGTACCTCATAAATTCATTTCAGTAGTACAAATTTGCATGATGTTATATTTTTTAAAAAGGCATTGAAAGTTTTGAGTTTTTTTTTGGTTAAAGCCTGTCAGCTGTTGATAGAAAATTCTTAAGCACACAGTTTTTCTAAGGCATTTTACAAAGGAAATCCCAAACATTTTTGCCGTGATATATTATAATAGTAGATTGTACTCTCTTTTAGATGTTTTACAATAGGATATACATGTAGCTAATGGGCATTACTTAGTAAGGAATATTATTACAAACTGAAAAGCAAAAGAAAAGGCAGAAGGAAGCCACTGAACAATTGCATTGTATCTTAGAAATAACTCTTGGGATTTAAAAATGTTGAAATAATTCCAGAACTCCAAAGGAGCAGGAAGAATTTAGAGTATTCTTTGTGATCATAAAACAACCGTCATAATTCCTGTAATTTAACCCTAGGATATGTTAATATTAAAGTGCTGAAATGTATGAAGTTGTTAGCAAAAGTCAAATAACTACAAATGTGCCTCGAATATCACTTTATCATTTATACTTGAAAGACACTAGGGAATTTGGCAGCTGGAACCAAAATCAAGCAGAGGACAAAGTAAGGGTAACAACTGATAAAAGGGACATGAATAATTTATGTTAACTCAAAAGTCAGCTCAACACACCACCTAAAAGGGAGGCAAACCCCCCCTTAGCAGAGCTCTCCTGGGCACGATGCACTGCATACAAGAAGCCTCAATAATCAGCTCCCTGCAGTGCCGTTTCTACACCCCAGGGAGACCATGGCCACTTAAATAATTTGCATTCTATCATATCAGTTGAATTAGGTGCTTTTCATAATGGGATATGACAAATGTGCTTCGTATCTTGCTTCCGAAAGGGAAGAGTATCAGACATTTGACGCTTCCGCATATATTTCCCAAAGCTTCAAACCTCACTCATAAGCTCCAATGTACAGTGAGGAAGAGCACAAACTCCTTAATAGTTATTCTCCCTAATTTAATTCTCTGCATCCTCTACTTCATCTTAGTTTTCATTCTTTTTAATGAGAAAAAGGGCATTATCTGCAGCACAGGTACAGTTCTTTTGACTGCAGTAAGAGCAGACATAAGACATAGATGAGGTGTGATAGAGTGGTATTAGACTAGCCTGTAAGCAGATGAGACGTATGATTTGGATTAGTGGATGATATCAAGGATAATGACTGATTGCATCTTCTGAGTTCTAAAATTCCAGATTTCCAACAGTAAACTTAATGCAGCGCCTAAAGATAAGCAAATTGCTAAAATGAGAAGCAGAGCTGTGTACAGAAGAGAGATGGTATAGTTTAGCCCCAAGGGATAAGAGCTGAATAAATGAATGGACAACAAAAAAATCTGTTTACCTTGCCTTATTTAAAGAAACTTCTTACTCAGCTCACAGAGTTGGGGTTGTACCATGCAGATATATTTTTGCATTTGGAAATAGAAAATGGAGATCTGAAATTTTGAGTTTTTCAAACTTTTGACAAAGGAGAGGAGATAAGGCCTTCCTATAAGCTATTGCCCCCTCATTTCTTCTTACAATACGGAAGTGAGGGAGAAGGAAAATTATAGCTTTTTTATTTATGTTTGCCTTTTCTTTTTCTTGGGCTGTAGTCACAAATTACACTTTTACCTGCGTATGTTTGTAAAGATCAATTTGCAAAGGCATGAATACCTTCAAGGAGGAGTAGGTCTTTGGGTTATAGTTTTGCTAACAGCCATATATATTACTTTTTCCTATGCTGTAAAAGGTATCACTGCTTTATAACATCACCTGGCTCTAGCAGTGTGGCTTCACTTTGATCTCTTGCAGCCTAAACAATTCAAAATACGGTGGAAGCTGCCCAGATTGGAAGAGTAGTAAGTCCAAAGTGGCATGTTGGATATCTCACACAACCTCACTCCTTATAAGGACATGGATTAAAGATCCTGTACTCCTGAATTATGAAGTAATAATTTTTCCCAAGGAGATGTTGTGCTAAATATACTCCTCCTGCCAACTTAGACTCCCAGTGGTATTTTATGAAAAAATTGGAAAAGATGCATCAAAGTAGCAATTTTTACCTAATCTTAATGAATTCTCATGTTAGTTTATCTGTTGGCTTCTAAAAGCCTGGACTTCCTCACTGAGAGAAGGTTTTCTACTAGTAAAACAACCCGGCAAGCTTTGGATGGTCCACTGAAGAACAGCATGTATGTCAGTACTTGCTTAGGCACTGCTCTGGGCTTCCTGGGGAGCCCAGCACTGAAGAAGCAGATCTCTTTCTCACCTTTTCTGGCTTCGCAGAATTTCAGAGGAGCACTGGACTCAAGAGGAGGACACCTTCTGCTTTTTTAAAAACAACATCTCTTTGAGTACAAAAGGTGAAGCCCTTTCATGTAGTTCCTGTGATACTTCTGCTCAGACAGCACCAGAAAAAAGAGCACATGGCTGCAAAGCACTAGTAATCTGATAGCTTCTGCAGCGTTGTACTCATCATCATTGCTCTTTTCCATGTTTTATGACTTAAAGTCACAGTATGTCTTGACAGCACGCAGCCCAATAGGCATTAATCCCAGAATCCCATTTAGACAAGTCATATATTTAAATGTGTATAAACTTGAATAGACATGCTTTCCCTGATTGAAGCTTTAAGAAAACCACCAAACACCACCCACCTCCCATCCCAGTGCTTAGCTTTTAGGAAGCATAGTGGGGAAATAGTGAAATAGTGGGGAGATAGGGAAAGTGCTTCTGGTTTGTACCACAGAGAACTTCCTCAGCAACAGACCCAAGTTTATTGACATCTCATGGAAAAGATTGTCCCCTACACCTTCTCCCAGTGGATCTATCCAAGTCTATATTTGTCTCATCCGTGCTACAAGATCTGGGAGAAGCTGGACTGGCTGTTTCATTGTTCTCTGATCTTTGTGTGATACAATCAGTTGTTTACTGGAGGTAACAAGAACCTAGCAAAAGCCAATACTAACTGCTTTTTCAGACTTTTGGAACCTTTATGATAATATTTTAGCCATTAAAAAGTGAAACAAGAGAGAAAGATTTATTTTATACCAGGCAATTATTAGATGCAACTGAAACACCTGAATAGATGAAAAACTGAATAGATGAAGATCTATCAGTGTTGCCATTTAAGCAGAACATACCCTTTTAAGGTACTGGTTAATTTGGTTTTGTTGGTTTTAATTTGGCAGCCAGACTGACTGTATTCACACTAGGTCCTGGTTCTCCTGCACCAGCTGCTGCTCTTCCCTAACTCATTATTCAGAAGATCATTAGTGCTGTTTGTGGGAATTGACCTCAGAATGGCTCACCCTTCTCATACCCATCTTGTTTTGGGTACGTCTTTCAAATGGCATCTTAATTATCCTTTGGCCTTAAATACCCAGGTGGAGGCTTTAATGGGAGCGCAGGGTGGTGTTGCTCGCCCAATTAACAGATGGCTATAAAATTCTGCGGATACAGATACTTATCACCCGGGGAAAAGAGCAGGAGGCAGGACATGGTCTGACACATTGATAAGTGTTGTGCTGGCAGGTGCTGCGTTGCCAGCAAGGGCTGACATGCCAAGTCCAGGATTTCTCCTTTTTGTGATCCTTTCGATTCCTCTTTCTTTTCCTGCTCCTTCAGTCACTGAAAGCCAAAGGACCCCTGGAAGAAAGCCAGAATGTCTTTCCATAGTAAGACTAAGACAGAAAAGGATGAGATTTCACCGAGGGGCATTTAAGAAAAAAAAAAAGAATGTTTTGAAAATTTAGCTTCTTAATGACTCACAAGCTTATTTTAATTCCTTTAAAAGTATTAGTTCATTTTTCATGCTTGAAGAAGCTATACTCTGCTGTATTATGACTCTTTGTGGTGTTTAAACATCTGTAACACTCCTTTTCATGCTTTTCTCTGAAGAGAAGCAATGTCACGCAGAATTTTTTTCTAACGGTTGCCTTCCTTTTCTTGTTTATTGGGCAACCTTTTGAAGTAGCAGTTGAAGACGTTAGTAGATTGAGATTAGCCAGGCTTCCAGCGCTGCTGGCACTGGGAGGGTGGTTCAGAGAGAACCGTGCTCTCGCTGCACAGGGAATAGTTCTTGTTCTTCCGGGTCTGACTGCCTGAACCTTGCATAGACCAACACACATTCTGCTGAGCCTTCGTCTTTTTATTTCTCTGGAGGCGGTCAGTTTCATGATCATTCAAATTTGCCGTCAACATGACAACATAACACAGAGTAGATGATTGGCAGATGTTTTGAAAAATGTTTAAGGCAGTGATTTTTGGGTTGTGTGTCCATGTCGTGTCCCCCTTCCCCCAAGTATTGCCTGTTGAGCAAATCACAAATAGGAGATGGCTATGAAGGAAACAGCAACTACCCATGTTTTTTCATGTGAATAACTGGTTTATCTAGTTTCTTCTTAGCAGGCTATTGTTTCTCAAGGCATTATAGACACAGTCTAAAAAACAATAATATGTTTTGACTATATATATACACACACCATATACATGTCTGCATACATTTTTATGTATATAATTTTACTTAAAGCTCTCTAATGCCTGTGGGGTTTTTTTCCTAGCTGAATCCTCTCATTGGTATTTGGGCTGTATCTGTGATGCTATGGTCCAGATTAGGCTGCAGGCACACATAGGAAAATGGGGAGGCAAAAAGCCACTCCTACTATGGTCTTTGGCATAAACCTCAACCCAGGAGCCTCAGACCTTCTCTTTTTCTTTCTCCATCAGCTGCTTTATCAAGTACCTTGCAGAAACTCAGAGGCCTGGTGTGAAGAACTCATGCTTTGTAAGATTAAAGAAATTGGAAGCAGAAACTTCCCGTGTACTTCCCCTGGGTGCAATAGAGCCTGTATTTTTAAAAGAAAAATCTTCCTGTGGAAGTATTCCAAGGATAATTCTCTGTGCTTGTATATTTTTCCCTTTTTACATATAATTGTATAGATGACATTTTGTACGCTACGTTAAATCATGTCAGGTTTTGGAAGACCAATTCTGGCAATGTTCTCCGTGTAGCATGAGATGTGAAAGGGTATGCTCAAGGGAGGGAAAGCACAAATGGAGAGGCAGTGTTAGGTCTTGGTGAATTCCTCCAGCGAGAAGAACTGTCCCAGGCGCTGCTGTTAACAAGCAGTCAGGCAAGAAAACAGACGTGGGAATCAAAGATCAAAAATCTGAACCAAAGTACAAGATCAAAAGACTGCAAGTGCAGCTGAGCTGCACACAGCTATCATCCTGCTTCTATTTTCATCTAACCAGGGGACAAAAAGAGAATTTCAAAATATTTATTCCACATGTGACTATCAAACTGAAGAGTTTGACAGCAGTGTATTTCTAAATGCAAAAAACAACTAGGGGCAAAAGCATCTTTGAAATAGCATTGCCAGGATTTCTGTTAAATATCAATTACGTATATCTCTTATTAATAGGAAGTGACCTGTAGGGTAAATGGTCTTGATAAGTAGAGTTCACAGTTGCTTCTGCGCTGATGAAAGGTGTTTTTAAAAATAAATTATTGTAGTTAAATTATTTTTTCCTGTCAGTGGACACTAATACTTCACACTGCTCTTGTATAATAGCACGTGTCAAAAGGCAGGCAGAGGTCTGCATTTGGGTTTGGGCTTCAGATATTTAGAGACACTTCGGTGAAGTCCAGCTGCTTTCTTGGCACCAACCTCACTGCAGCCAGGGTCAAGGCCATACTTGAATGATAAGTGAAGCAGCAAGGCAAATGCATGTGTTGTGTATTAATCCATGGATTAATATGGGCTGTGAAAACCTATACACAAGTCTTGCTGGAGAAGAGAGTAATCGTTAGGTGGTAGTTTCTGCTGGCAAGGCCCTTTTACTCTGCAGGGCTGTTGTGCTGTAGTCAAGTAAAGTAACTGGTTTTATATGCTGTTATATTTCCAAGGCATAATGAATAACAGATAGTGTAGTTTGGGAAGCAAAAATTCTGTCCTTTATTCTTTGCAGATATATATAACTTACAGTGATAAGTACCAGGGGACACTTCTTAGATTTATATGTTGCTACCACTACCAAAGCTTACTAAGCAGTAAGTGGTAAAAAAGGCTTAAAGGTCAGTCTTGCTGGGAGTGTCTATATTTACCTAGTTTTCGGAAGAAGTGCTTGGCTCTCTGGAAAAAATTCAGACAAAAGGTGTTGAAGGTGGTAGCTACCACCGAATGCACAATGTGACCATTTAGCATTCAGCCCACTACTTCTTGTTAGTGCCATAAGGATTGTACCTTGAATACAGCATATTAGAGCCTATTTGCATGTAAAGTGAAACCACTGAATTTTTATAAGTGCCTCATTAATTCAACTTTTCTATAAAATTCACTTTTATTGATTGAGTTTAAAGCATTTTGGTGGGGAATTTTGCTGAGGCAGGTGAGGCTTTCACTTAGCAATAGAGGGATGATTATCAGCAAGGAATGGCAAAATTAGGAAAGTGAAGAAATGAAGTTACACTGGAAATAAGAAAAGATATTTAAATCTGTTGAAGAAATGTATAAAGATGTCTATAACACCAAAATCATAGGTTTCTCTCTTCTATGTTTTTTGACTGATCATAACAGGCAATCATTAGATGCCTTGCGCTTCTTCCATGAAAAAATGTAATTTCTCTGTGTGTTCTTTATAGGGTCAAATGCAAATTACTTGCTGACTTGTGTAAAAGCAGAATGGAGCATATTTTCATGTTAAACTGGGGGGCTTTAGTACAACTCGGGTGCACCAGGGGAGAGGTGGGAGATCCAGAAGCCGCAGCCAAGGTAACTGTATAATACTTTACATACAGGGTCTTCACTGGTTCTACTTGTGCTTATAGATAGGATTTGAGCCTACCTTGCTTTTCAAAGATGGTATTGTGAGGTTTCATATTTGATAGATTTACAATTTCCATATCAAGTAAATCTAGTTTGCAGATTAAAAAAAATAAAAAAGTTACATTAGAGATGATCTGGAGAGCAGCAAAGTACATGCTAACTTAGAACCCTCTTTATCCTAATGTAACCAGGCAGTGTTGAGGTCTGCCCAATACCAAATTGCTCAGAAATACAGATTTCGCGCAGTAGCTTGCCTCTCATTTATTCTACTTTCACAGCCATGTCAGCTTGTGCAACCCCATTCTTTTTAGAGCTGGGGTTGCACCGGAGCTCTTACGAGCTTCTAAGCAAATTGTTTTTGTATCCAAGGTGTTATGGTTTGAGAAACACTTAACAATTTATTGTCGTTTAGACAATCATTCTATCATACGGTGACCCCTCCCCACCCTGGAAGGGGAACTGGGAAGAATCAAGGAAAACCCAGGGGTTGAGATATAAACAGATTTAATAGAGTAAGACTAGATGATTAACATTAATAATACTAAAGAACCAATATTGATCCTGATACCAACACAAAATATACAAAGATTATACTCAGCCAACTATATCAGTAGGAAGCTGTGCAGTCCCAGCAGTGGACAGCAAATATTGGACACTGGGCGCTGCGGCTTCGGGAGGAAGGGCAGGCCTCAGGGGTCCGGCACCGGGGCAAGAAGTTCTCAGGATGCCAGCCATCAAGGAAGAGAGCAAACTTCACAGCCAACTTTCTCATTTATATTTCATGTGATATTCATGGTATGAAATAATCCTGTTGGGCCAGCTTGGGTCAAGTGCTCAAGTCTCACTCCTCTTCATCCCTGTACCTGGTAAGCTCGAAAACACTGAGACCTTGAAATCCACTCACCATAGCTGGCTATAAAGTAAATATTTTCAGAAGTTCAGACACTTCAGTCTTCTAAAAGTGCAGTCTTCCCAAGTATTAGAAGATCAATTAGTCCTCTGTCGCTCAAACCAGGACACAGGGGAAGCCAGGACAGCACTTTTATGGCAAGGAATTTTAGCCTGACTGTGTTAGTGGAGGATGAATGGGAATGTCTACTGGCCTTCAACATGCCCATTTTGGGACTCTGGAGTTAGAAAAAGGTGAAAAACTGGGTGGGTTTCTCCTTCACAGAACTCATAAAAGGACAATTCAGGGGTGTAAGAGTGTCATCAAAACAAGGACTGGGACTCCATCAGCATCTGATCAACTTTTCATGACTGATTTACACAGATACTGAGAAAATTGCATGTCATCCCAGCCCCCTTTCTCTGCAAGACTTCTAGTTAAGTGTGCTTTTTCTAAACAATATTGGAATTGCCTTTGTTCTCTTGGTTGAAAGTTAGGCTAGATCGTAATGATACTAAGCTTTTGCATCTGGAAGCACAGTTCAGTGGAAAGATAAATAATAAAATGTAGTTAATTGGTGTAATGATGTCTCATCAAATAATTAGGGTAAATGCGCAATCCAATTTTCTTATGTACCACAGTATGCTTATCATGTACAGCAATGTATTTATAATGTGTAATGATGTTATTAAGTTGTTGTGCACACCGAGTTAAAAATGAATAGGTGTTCACATCCTACATGCATCTACATTTAAAAGTTTAATATACTGACTGCTTTTAGTTAAAATGCCTAAACGTAAGTAATTGAAAAGCTGGATATTAGTAAATACCACTGTAAGTGACAACACTTAGGTCACACACTACCTTCCTAGTCATCTGTCATCATCACTTGGATATGATTGTCTTGACCTCTATGAATCAGGAATAAAATACCACCATTCTGGTGTGATGGAGGTTTAAGGTAACCAGTGCATCTTAGCTTATATATTCAGGGCCACGTTTCTTCGTATTGCAAACAATGCCAGTTGTCTATCTGCCCACTTGGGCAGCCAGGGAGGACAAGAATGAAACAATTGTCAGTGGGTCTGACTGATACCAGATTATCTGGAAATAAAAATAAAAAATAAATGGGGAGTGACTCAAAATAGTTAATAGATTTCTGATCTGTTATGCAACCAAAAATGTTGGAAATACAGCTTTTTTTTCTGAAATCATATCCATTTACCCATTTGTATAAAGTATGCATTCCATACCAGTGGAGACCTTTAAATTATGCAGTTGTTTATTTCTCATTGATTTTTCTTTTTCAGTGTAATACACATTTATTTCACAAACCTAATTTTCTATGAAGTTAGTGGCAAATACTTCTCCACGAAAACATATGAAGAAACCATTAGTCTGAAGACCTAAAGAGCCATTAGTTAAAGTACACAGAACTGCACTAATAAATAGATACCAGATCAATCTTTAGTGTAAACCTCAAGAACATTCATAATGTAGGCTCAGTTTCAAAATTAATGGGTCTTTCATTGCTTTGTAAAAAAGCAATTAATGACCTGACTTTGATCAGCTTACCATAGACATAAAATGAACTGGCACTGAAAAAATGGAGAGAAGTAAAATCAGAACTTGTTGGTAAGCTCTAAATTTTTTAAGGATGAAAAATGACTCAAATGGGAAATCGTGGTCACGCTGAAGTTAATGTTACAACTCAATTTGCTTTCAGGGGAGCAGTGTTCAACAGTATCGTGGTGTTGGTAAACAAGTTATTCCATAAAGCCCTGTTATGAAGATTATATGATGACCTTCTTCAATGAAATCAAACGTAGAAAAACTAGATTTGTATGTATGCAGAGAGAAAATACTGTTTTGAAATATCTGTCCTATTTAAGTCTACTTGGACAGAGCTATTCAATTTTAGCCCTTAGTTCCGTGCAATGTAGAATGCTGGTGCTTTTCCTAACCTTATCTAAACCTCTTGTGCCTACAAATCTGGACTAGAGATTATCAGCAGCTAACCTGTTCATGTGGCATTCCCATACTTTGTGCTTCTGTGCAGGTGATACCACAGTGTGTAAACAGCTGGAGTGCTGGTTCATTATTTGCAATATCTCTGAGAGAGGAACCGTGAAGTCCTGAGCACAGCAGCTCTGCTCGGTGCTCTTGAAACGTAAGAGCAAATGTAACAACAAGCGGAAGGGAGCAGGGAATGAAGTCCATGGTGTGTGTTTTAATTTTGGGAGGATTAGTTTTTCCAAAGCGTAGGCCAGGCACACTGTAATTGATCTTTTCTCTCCCTGATTCTGTAAAACCAGTAGTTGCACACAGGCAATAAAAGATATTTATTTCAGCACAACAAGCAGACAGTTATTTCTCAGAAAAAAGATACTTGTAGACAGATTTAGTCATTCCTTCAAGAAATACTTGCAGGAAGCAAACCAGCTGAGCCCTTGATAGACAGTAGTCTGTTTTCTCTCATCCTGATGAGTCTGGGTCAGTGGGTAGCCTGACCGTCCGGTCAAATATGTATTAAGGGTGAAAATTGACAAAGAATATGCTAGAAAAAGTGATTTACCAGCTGTGCACAGTCATTTTAAGCACCCCGGGTTGATTGTTATTTGTGTGCAATGGAATAGCTCTGTACAGCAGGGCTGGGAAAACTGAGGGTCGGATTCACTGTGGTGGTAAAACACTGAAACTATATTGAACAGGAGGAGTTGCCTCTCTTGGTTATTTTAGTGTTTTGTTTCATTTTATTTTTGGCCAGACAAATATTTACTGCTACCTAACAACTTCTGAGTCTGAATCAGCTATTAATCTTCCTTCCCCCCTGTTAATAATTCTTGAAATCCCCATGGACGTTTCATCCACAGCCTTAACGCAGCATCTCCTTAATAGCAGAGGCTATGAACCAGTGTCTTAAAATCAGTTTATAGTAATATGGTTTCTTTTCATTCACTACCATTTCCTATTTCTTTTTGAGTGATTTTGGTACAAGAGAGACTTATGATAAATGAATAACTTTAATGTACTTCAAGATATGGTTTTTGGGCCATTGCAACTCGTCTTGGGAGGCACAGCTAAGGGATTGTGACTTCATGTCTAATAAACTACCCAACATATGTCTTTATATTTAAACATATGGCCCCATTCTGATATCTTTTGTGAATCCTAATGCTTGTGAAGCATAAAGCAGTCTTCTGCAGAAATGGTTCGCTAAGTCTAGGTTTACCTTTTCCTTGCCAGCTTGATAGAGGAGGGCCTGGCCTGACATCAGAGTTTGCTTTGAAATTGAACACTGATATTGGAAGGTTTTAAAGTACATGCATAACTGTGCAGCTTCACTCTCTCTCTTAACTCCAGTCTTATATTTCTATCAGAGGCTTTACAACAGACCAGTATCAGTAGTACCCTGCATAAACCACCACTCCTTTGATGGCATGCACAGAGTCAGACGTAGATGGAGGGGATTAGAGATATCTTTGAAGACAAAATGCACCACTACTTAGACAAACAGTGCAATTTCAGAGAAAACAACACAATGTTTCATTTTAATTCGTCTCAAATAACATTGCTGCTTCTTGAATCATCCCAGAAATCTCTTCCACTATACAATAAACCTTAGAAAGTTTATATATGCCACCAGTCAGCCATAGCTTGTTTTTGACAACTTGCAGATATCTGTTTATCTTTTTTTGAGTTTAGAATCATGGTTTTAGATAAACACCGAGAATTCAGCAGGAGATAGGGTTGCAAGCAGTTCAGTCTGAAAGCTGGAGGTGCATCAAGTCATTCTTTCACTATCAGCACTCCTCTGGCTTTCAGAGAAGTTTAAGAAACTGAGAAAACACAGACACATTCAAGTTTTAGAGCTGGGCTTCTTTTGCGTGTTAGGTCAGAAGCCAAAATAAAGGAAAAAAAACCCAAACTTTTGTGAACCTCTCTTCGGTTGACTTCTAAGCTTTGCCCTGACTTGCATGAGACATCTCAGTGCATTGACTATATCAGGGATCACAAAACAAATCAAGCTTTAGCTTTCCTACAAAACATCAGTGTTGCTAAGCAAAAGAAAAAAAAATCAAAGCCAAAAGACATTGACTAAGAAAATATGTCCATAACAGCTTTCATAAGGTTCTTTTTTCTTTAAAAGTCGGATTTTATTTTAGGCTTGTTTTGTCACAGTTATGGCTTTATCTCTAGCCCTGTGGTACTTTTTAGAACTTTTTCCCCTAGGGAATACTTTTGATTTTGCCTTTGTGTCATTCACTGCTTGTAAATGATACAAGGTCCTATCAGAGATGGTGCTTGGCTCTCATTCTAAGGTCCAGCCAGATACTGACTTGCTCTATATTGTTTTTTGCTCAAAGCAGAGCAAAAGAGGGAGTCTTGCAAATATACCTAGGAAGCTTTTAAGGGATTCTTGGCAACAGCAGAGTCATAGTTAAATCAAAATACTTTTATTTGTTTTCTGCAAGTGCAGTCATGTTGTTTGTGGCCTTCATACCAGGTGAAAAAAAAATCCATTGTATTTGTACTTTTACTTTTGCACCTCTGTGGTCAGCATGGTCCCTGGGGACTTGCAGAGAAAACCTAAAACATGATCTTGAGGATGGCTGATTTCAGCTGCAGTGCAGAAATACAGCTGCTTCTGGTGACTCTGCTCCATGACCTTCATGTACACATTGGCTTTCATTAGACTTCTAAAAAATCCTGAACTTTTTGGCTGCTATGTAAAAAATACAACCTAGAAAGCTTAAGAATAAGAAAGAACAATCACTTTCTTTAGAGCAGAGGATATTTCATCACATTCTCAGAAGTTAGCGATGTGAGAAAAATACCTCACTCCCAGAGATGATTGATATTTGTGTGCCAATCCAACTACTTTATGTCACATCAAGCAAACAGTGATGATGCAGGATATATTGTAGGTACACCTTCTCACCCCTGTTTTCAGAATTGCATAGGCAGTTTAGGAGAGAGGAAAATCTTTCCCAAGTGTGAAATCACATAATGCATGAGACTATATCCTCATCACAGACCTCTGCAATGGAGGTCAGCCTGCAACAACCTCAGGCAGGTATGGACCGACACACAAGCCCCGAGGTGTTTCTGGACTCCAGTTACTAGGGTTGTGCTCTCTGGCTTCAGTGGGACTTAGGCGCTTGATACCTGTGAAAATTTCCTCTTCCTCTATTTGCAGCTTTATGCAGTTAGCACCTTTTAGAAGTCTGGTGCTCTGACGCTGGAGTCAGTTTATCTGGCAAGGTACTTTGAATGCTTATGTGTGAGCCACATCTGCAGTTGGAGTCGGAAGCAGCATCTGGACTGCACAAGCAGCATTTTTGAAAGGAAAAGAACCCCCATACTTCAGCTTGGCACAGTTCATACCTGAGATTGTCAGAGCTGTTATTCGCACCATCTCCTGCATGAGAGGAAATGAATGAGACTTGTGTTTCTTCTGTCTGTCATACTGCTTAGCAAAAAACTGGATGTGTTCTTTTGCCCTGTACTTTACTGCTAAATGCCATCATCTTTCCTCACTCACGTATGGTAATTAGAATATAGCTGTCCCTTGGAAACAGAGCAATACTTACAGAGCTTGAGGGGGAGATAATTTGATAACTTGTTACGGTAGAGGCTAAAAGAGAGCTACTTCTTTCACGCTTATACATTTCCTTTTTTTTTTTTTAAATGAGACAGTATATTCACTGGTGTCATCACTGGTAATTTGAATCTATCAAACCCTGCCATCAGTCAACACTCTAGTTCCTTTTCTTATTTATTAAGTTGAACACTTAAAAAACACAGAGAATGAGATCAGGCAACTCTTTAGGTTATAGCCAAAATCTGTAATGAATGAAAAAAGCCTGTAGTTCATCTGTCATTGAAGTTGATAGGACATTGATTCAAGGACTTCAGTGGGAGTGTGACAAGACCGAATACATGAGGATAAAGCATTGAGATGAGGTTGATGTTGGATCTGTTGGCTTTGCATGGATTAAATAGGGCTGGTTTCGTATTTTATGCTCCCTTAAGTTCTGACTGTACAGATGTGTACTTAAGCCTGAACTGAGGCATGTGACCAGTCTCATGGATTTCAGTGGATAGATTTCTGTGAATAAAGTGAAGTACATACATTTTGGTAGGATCCAGAGCCTTATTTAGGATTCTGTTTGAAAAACAAACAAACAAGCAAGCAAGCAAGCAAACTGTCATTAAGTCATCTGGTACAGTATTTCTAGCAGAATTTATTTGGGTACAGGCAGAGTAAATATTTTGTTCACGATACCATCCAGGCTCAGATTTGCAAACACAGCCATCTTGAGTTATGCTTTCAGGGGTGTAGACATAAATAATAACAATTCAGCAAAGGTTTCAAAGCTCTTCACAAATGCAGGAAAGTATTATCTTCATTTAGAGATGGAAAGAACTTTAGATGAGGTGCCTGAGGTCACCAAATAACTGTATTAGATTTGAAACCTGAGCTTACTGTCAACCAAAATTGAAATGTAATTGTCTCTGTTCAATTGTAACTTGATTTTAATCTCCAGATTAATGTTCAGATTTAATGGGTAAGAAGGTCAACTCATTCTAATAGAAACATTTTTAGTCAAATACACCCTTTTTATCTAAGACATTTTTAATCGCTTACAATCTATAGCTCCACTAATTGTGACTAATTGTGCCACTGTGTTGTTACTTAATTTCTTTACGGATTTTTGATGTTCGTAGTTTATAGCTTTACTGTTGTTAATTAAAGCACAGCTAATGTCTGGACAAAAGCAATGGTGTAGTAGTGGTCTCAAATATTCGCCTCCATGAGGAAGCTTCTAGGGGATGGTGTTTCTAGGCTACGGTGGCCTAGGCCACAGGAACATGTAGAATTTTATAATGCTACTTCAAATACCATTTTTTAATTGTCACCTTTTGTTCTCTCCACCATCTCTTACTTCCTTGGAGCACCACATTCTCATTTAGAACGATAGCAAACACAGCACTGACTCCAAACCAAACGTGGGGCTGGAAATGAAATAATTTCATTTGATTACATTAATATTTTATTGGAAGCAGTATGACAAATTGGAGACTGATTGCAAACAGCAGACAATCACTGACATTAGAGAATCCTGACACTCTACTGGCACTTCAGATCCTTTAAGGAGCCATTGCAAATCTGCAGGAAAATAGTTAAAACATTTTAATTTTGTAATTTAAATTGCATCACCCACTTAACCAGCTATTTGGCTGATTGTAATTATGAAAACACTGTGATATACTTAGTAAAGCCTTAGATCTATGACAGTGTATGTTATTAATAGACTTGTATGTTTTCCTTATAGTTTTCACTACTAGTAATTTATATCAAACCAATGAGAATGTAACAATTTCTCTCCAAATGCAAAAAATTGTTAGCCTGTCTCAATCAGATTCTTTTCCCATCATCACATGCAGTAAGAGATTATTAATGTCTTTTTCTTTATTATACATTCCTCTGAAATGGTTGCCTTAATTATGGCATCTTGATTTAATGTATGTAAATGCATTTTGTAATAGAAACCTCCACTATTTATAGAATGACTTTCACTGTTTTCTGAGGTGAAGCAGTCAGTTCTTATTAGCAAAATACAGCCTAATCCTCCAGCCATCTACCAGCAGCTGTTCCCTGATTTAGCAACTCAGAAATGCTGGCAAATCAGTGTCCTGCAAATGCTTACAAAATTTCAGAGAGATTGTTACACCTTTGAGATTTTCAAGTGAATTGCCATTTTTATCGAAATGTGAATGATGCAATCAGAGCTTTCCTTTGACTTAGCAATGCAGTTTTGAAACTTGACGTGGATCCGAGGAAGAACTGTGTGACACTGTGCTGGGGAAATTTAGTTCAATGTGTAAGTAAAACCAACAAATGAACCAAAAATCCCCAATCCAACATTTCTGCATAGGTAGAGTGTCACTAATATCAACCGGAGTTTATAAGCTATGTAAATTTATAAGATAGAGGTATATATTTCAGCTCTTGTAGACCCCAGGGTGGCCAAATGGCTCTGCCAGGAGTGCCATGTGTATGTGACATACTCAAGCTAGACTAGTGCTCCAGCCCACAGCTTATGCAGAATGACTGTCCTCTTCTGTCTTTTCTTAGAGATCAAAGAAGAATGCTTCAAGATTAAGTCAGAAACTGTGCACCAAAAGAATGTCTGAGCAGACATTTACAGTTCTAAAGATAAATTATTTTGACTTTTATAAGTAAATACTTAAACAAATGTGCTGCTCTTGCCTGAATCTGGGATAGTTTAAAAAAACTTATTATAGTGAAATTGCACTTTTTATGGCTCACAGGCTCTATGAGAGGGAAATTCTTATTGTTTCACCATAGTAAGTGATAAAAGACTAGTCACAGATAGAATATGTATTTTCACACGTTTATTCTTGCAAAGTGTCATGGTTTGGGCTGGGCTGGCCACTAAATTGAATGGTAGATGCTCTCTTTTACCTCTCCATCCTTCAAAGAAGAGAGAGAATCTCCTTTCAGGGGAGAAGAGAGAAAATGAGAGAGGGAGAGAGACTTGTGAGTTGAAAAGAAATTAAACTACTTTAATAAAATATTAATAATGAAATAATAAAAGGAAAATATAGTACTAATAAGAAAATAATGAAATATATACAAAACCATACCGAGCTCCCACGACAACGATCACATCACTGGCAGGCAGTGGGAAAGTCCCAGACTGGACTCGGTGACAGACGGGAACTGGATTCCAGATCTGGTTTCAGGAACGCACGGATGGGGATCAAAGGCAGACGAACAGACAGAGTCCTCCTCAGACACTGGCCATTGAAGAAAGAGGGCTGACCCTTTGATCTCTCAGCTTTTATACTGAGCGTGATGCAGATAGGATGGAATACCCTGTTGGTTAGTTTTGGGTCACCTGTCCTGTCCGCTCCTCTCTGCAGGTGTTGACCCCTTTACACTCTTCCATTTCTGAGCCTCCAGGAGCATGGCACACAACAAATGCAGCTGATTTTGGTTGTTATAGCAATAAGTACAAGCAAGAGCCTCTCTGCATACCATTCCTTGGTATTCACCATAAGCATCAGACCTTATCTGCTAGAAGTGGACACTGAAAAATATGCCATTAATTTCAGAGAGTTAGTTAGAAGAGGCTTAGGTGAAAAGTAAAATTACTGAACGGAAAATTGGTTCTGTTTTACCTCAGACCAGGACACAAAGTAAATACTAGTAACTTTGTGCTTCCTTCGGTACGGTTGCTAACAATTTTCAGTATGTCATTTTGGAGAAATTCTCCGTCAGTGTCTCTATCCTCTGTTGTCTAAAAGAGCAAGTTTCAGGTTTGTTGTTTATGCCCTCTTAAGGAAGTTTCAAGACCATTGGAGTGTTGGCTATGTTCTCTGTACCAGATCCTTAAAGAATTTACTTGCAGGCCAAACTCTCTACTTGATTTAATTCTTGGACATTTCAAAATAAATTCTGGCTATGTTTATATGAAAAATAAAGATAACAATTGAAAATGGGATAGGTAATAACTTTACACAAAAGATGAAAAAAAAAGTTTTCTTTTTGAAATGCAAAGGTATGATCAGACAGGTTTTCTTTGCAATGCAGAGGTAAGTAATTAAAATCTGGCAGGAAATAAGTGGAAAATTTCTGTCCTCGTAAAGGACCTAAAAGATGTAAAGAGATAAGGAAGAGTAAAATTGATTTGGATCAGGTTTTATATTTGACCCGCTCACTAATGCATCAAGAACCTAATCAGCTGTGGAGTAAATGCTTTTTTGTCATACTACTGCGAATATGTCCCCCTCCACAAATCTGAAATTTGTTACTTAGTGTGTGTTTCTGAATTCACTTTATTGTGCCACATTAGGTCAAAAACCCTCTACTAACAACAAAAGGTGAATAACAGAGACACCAAACAGCGTAAGGACCGACTGAGTAGCTAGGAATGATGTATACCAAATATACTGTCAATCTGACATCTATAGAAACCAGTGCTATGTGTTGAAAAGTTTAGTACTCCTAATCCTAAATCTAAATATTACCCACAGGAAATCTACAGTCATCTTAATCATTTGCTTGAATTATGCATATGGGATTATGGTATCTGATAGCTCAACATAGATTATTGCTTAGGGACTAGTATAGATGTGACTGTATTATTAGGATGGATAAATTACACCCAGCAGTACAATTACATGCATCCCAGTTTGCCAAGTTCGGTCTTATCTTCAAATGCTAGGTTTAGGGTTTATGGAGACTCTACATTGCAGTTACAGTTATTCAAACTCCCCACATATCCTTGAAGTCTATTTAATAATAGATCTGAACAATAAGTGTCAGTGTAAAGCATGGTCATTCATTATTCTTTCATGAACTGCCCTGATTTCTTTTCTACATAAGTATTTATTCTCATACAGTGAGAGACAAAAGCATTACATCAGCACACAGAGACATACATGGAATACGCGTGGGGAATGTATTTCACTAAGTGTTCCCTCTGACTGCAAGAGCCCTGTGGGACAAAACGTGATGAATGATGGTGTAGGAGGCACAACTTTAATTATGAGATTCCACCAAACTGATTTCACCCCTCTCTATATATGCTCAATTCTTTCCTCCCTTGCCATTAATATGTCACCGCTTCTTGCAGAGAAATAGCAGTGCTAGGTTTATCTGCCTAATGTATCTAAAACGTCAAAAATACTATCCCAGCTGTTGAAAGAAAACTTCACTAATGCAGGCACTGCCTAAACTTCACAACATTACTGTGTTGGTGTGCTTACTATTTCTTATTTGTCTGCATTAAGACTTGGAAGAGTCTCACAAAGACCAAAGACCATCGGGTACAAGACTGTACCCAGTACTATGCAAGGCTCCTGCCTTCCTTTACCATTTGGTTGCCTTTTTAGTATGAATCATCTTTTCACAAAGTCGGGGCAGGGGAGCATAGTAGACACAGTGAATGAATGTGGAAATGCTTTAACAGCCAAGCTGTGGGATTCACAAACAGTGGGGTGTATGAGGAGGAATGCTTGCTATTCATGGCATTCATAATAGCCATCAACCGCAAGCTTAAGCAGGGCCAATAGGAAATGGGCTTTTAAATTATTGTAGATGAGCTACTAATAGTTTATCATTTACACAGGATCAACTGGTTGACCGTTCCAGTCCTTTTTGGGTTGTACTTGACCTCTGGTATTTGATTTTGTGGCTTTTTACTGTTTTAAGTTTTCCTGCTTCTCCCTCATAGATTAAAAACTGTCTGGCATTAAAATGTCTGGCAGTTTTGTCTTGAAGTCATGTGAGTTTGGCAGTGTTGAAAAAAAACCAACCAAAAAGCAAAAAAAAAAATCATTTCAGGGTGAAATTGGATCGGACTGCCTGCTGTTCTCCCTGGGCTGACTCTTAGCTGGGAGTTGCTCTCGATGGCAATGGCTAATCAAGCTCTGAGATGAGGAACCTGCACAGGAGACCACAGAGAATTGTTTTCGTGGAAACTCAGTTTAATATCCTGTCAGTTTTGTTTATTATTTTAATGGAGTAGAATTTATTCTGTAGCCACAAAATTCACATTAGATTAACAATTTTAATATTATTTGAAAGTGGTGCTCTGAAAACTTGCCAGTCAGGAAGTTAATGGGAGTTGTTCCAGCCGCCCCTTGACAGAGCACAGGAAAACTGCTGTTAAGAGCCAGTGCCCCCCACTTCAACCAGGTCCTCAGCCTTGCTCCTCTTCCAGTCTAAAACCATCCCCACTGTAAAGTAGGGCAATATATCTTCAAAACAGGTAGATTCTATAGGTCATGTGGTGCTAACCTGGAAAGTGATCAGCAACGAATCCAAATGGAGAGAGGTAGAGATACTCATCTAAAAATTCTTCAGTCTCCCCTTTTATTTACTCTGACAGAATGAAAAGTTATCATGTTAAGGTGCTGTTGTTATTTTAATAGACTTAAAGCTACCTCATATCTTGGAGCCCTTTCTTATGCCAGTGATTTCATATAATTTAAAAGGAGTTGTCTGGAAAGCTGTATCATTCTCCAGGTCTGCTGTTGTACAGATGGCAAAGTATGTTTGCACCAAGATTGTGTGAATACATAAGCAAAAATGCACTGAGATAAGGATTCTCACTGCGATTGATGGTCAGTAGTTTCATCACAAGCGATATGATGTTTCTTGTGTACTTTCAGGTTTTTTTGGTGAGTCTTCAATCAGGCAATAGAGTTCATACTATATAATTTATGTGTGTTTACACTGTGAGACAGCAGCAGCAGTGTATAATTTCCAAGTGGTCTACAGTAGAAATGCCTTTCCATGAATTAGTGGTCAAATAAGTAGGATTTGCTCAAATCAGCTCATGAAGAATTAGCAAAGAAAAACAAAGAGGCCAAATGAATCCATTAAACGCCCCATTGCAAGGAGTCCCCACTACTCTAGTATTTATGATTTCAGCCTTAACATTGTTTGTATCCTACCACATGAAAAGCCATAATACTTTTTGTGAAATCCGTGGTCTTATTTCTGAGAAACTAATCTCCATTTCTAGGCACATAGATGTCTGGAGTTATTTGACTACATTTCTCTTGGCAGAATAATGCGCTCTGATCTTTTAGGGGGGGAGGAGAGAGGAGCAGGCAATGCTGGGAATGCAACTTACATGCAACACTGCCTCTTTTCCTATAGGGTTGATAAAAATCATTAGTTATGGCATGTTAATGCAACGTGATTGCATTATAGCATCCTGTACTGCTCTGATTTATTAATTAAGTCACACCAAATTAGATAACGTGAAAACATTTCAGCCGGATGGAAATGTTATCATGGTGCCTAATGCTGTGCAGTGCACCAGAACCCTTGTTCTGCTGCTGCCTCAGGTGTTAGGGCAAGGAGATGACTGATGTGAGCACTCAGCAGCCACCTCGCTCTCTCTTTCCTCCTGCCAGGAGGGTCTCCTGGCTTTTCAGCTCTGCCTCTGCTCCAGCAGGCTGGTGGGTGCCCAGTTATCCATCCCAGGCTCCCAGCTGGCAACTGTCTGTCAGTGCCGGCTGGCCTCACTTGCAGCCATCAGGTCCAGCCCTGTGAGGAGGAGGAGGCACGTGGTGAAGGGTTCACAAGGCTCTGTGGGCTTGCTGGAAGCAAGGGGAGGACAGAGAAGGGGTTCTGGATTCAGTCATCCCAAATGACTTGTGGGAAGCCACAAGTTACTGCAAAACTCACTGGCAGTAAGCAGCAGAGCCCTGGGGGAAAGATGTGGAGGAGGCAGTGACAGTGGTGAGTCTTTGATGGGCTTGTGAGCTAATCAGCCCATCGGCAGCTCAAAAGGTCACATTATTAAGCTGCTGAGGATAGCTGACACAAACCTCCACCACCTTTCAAAGTTTTATTGTAAGAATGCTGTAAAACCCCAAATCAACCCAGTATTTTTTACTGCTTGTAAGAGCAACAGATATCCTCACAACACATCCCATGAGAGCTTTCCCCTCCCTCCTCTACAGGTACACGGGGTCTTCCTTGTATGTTTGAGTTCACAGCACTCCCTTCTAACGACAAGACACGATGTGCTGCAGGAGGAAATGCCCCAGCTCAGGTGTCCAGAAGAGCTAAGTTCTGCTGGCACGCAGGGGCCCATGGAGCTGGCCGGAACTGTCTGTGGGCAGCCCCAGCCTCTCCTCAGAGGCCCCTGCAGCCGCTGCCCAGCACTAACACCCACCACAGTCCCATGGGTGAGCTGCTCAGGCGGCCCGGAGGGAAGGACCCTCAGCAGGCATCACTGCCACTTCTTTCCACCCTGACCCCTGCAGCTGATCTGGGCAATGACCAGCCCCGCTCCAGCTCGTTCCCCCCTGGAACTGGCTCTTGGGATCGCTCCTTCCCCTCATGCCCACTTGGGGCATGAAACAGGTCTGCAGGGAGCCTAAAGGCTATAGTCAGCGGCTGAAAGCTGAACGGGTACTTTTCCTCCTCCTCCGCTGTCTCCGTGTGGGTACACGTAATGCAACCATACTTAACCGCTTCTAGCTGGACACCTGCTACATGTTTCTGTGATTTTCTAGGGCTAATACTGTTCTAGAAATCATATTATAAGAGATGTTAATAATCTGTTCTGTGAAACTACGTTTCCGCTCAGTTTTCCACAGAAACCAAGTGTGTCCCATTAAACTCAATGAAAACTGTAACCAGGTGCCTTGACAGGACATGTTAGAAATGCAGCTTATTTTTCCCCTCCAGCCCTCCTCAAATACACATAAGGTTTATAGATAATATTTTTCATTAGCCTAAAGCATCTTTTTTAGAAACAAGTGGACCTCTTGTGGCTCTTTATCAATGTCATGTCAAGCTGAAATGTGCACAGAGCAGAGACGAGGAGTGCTTTCTAACCCACTTTGTGTAGGTTTAAATGTATATATTATGCAGGGCAATAGGGGATCAGACTCAGTGGAGTAACTTCAGAAATAATTGAAAGCAGGACTGGTTCCTGGTACTTTGTAAATAGTAGCAATAACTCTTCACGTTTCACACTCTATTTGAGCTTTTAATATTCTGCTGTGCCATTCTATGGCTAGGACTGAAAATCAAAATCCTTTCAGATCTCTTGTAACTTAGCAGAAAGCTTAAAGAGGTAAATCAGAGATAAAGAGGAATAATTAACTTTTTCAGAAGTCACTTTCAGCCAGGAGAATTTAAGTCTTGCTTTTGATCTTTCAAATTGACCATGAACCTCGCATTCATTTTATGTTGTATATTAGAATTATATAAAATTATGTGTTACACTATGTAAGTAGAACTGCATTATAGACAAAATGAAGCATGGAAAGTGTTTTGGACAAGATACAAGGAAGTAAACATGAAGCATATGAAAAATCTAATCAATAAGATGACAATTTCAAAATAAAAACATTAGCTGCTAGAGAATCATGATAAATCATATCAGTTGTGTTGAGCAGTAGTATTGGATTAAATTATATAGTGGTGAGAAGCAGAACACGTCAAGCTTAAATAATTAATTCTCTCAAACATTTATTTTGGTTTATAGTTGTAGGTGTAGAAACTACTTTGCCTTACCGAGACTGAAAAAATTAGGAAAGGCACGTGTGCAGGTGGGAAACGGGACATACACCACGGGAACGGGGCACCCTACTTAACCTGCACAGGATCCATGTGCACTCAGTTAACTGAATATTGCATAGGAAGCACAGTAGGGAGATTACTTTTCATGTACCTGTAGGATGCAGCACAGATAAGTCAGCCTTTCCACAATCCTCATGAGAGGTAAAAAAAGAGAGGGGAAAAAAAAAAAGATTTATAGGGAACAGAGATGGGGAAGATTTACTGTTGTTTACAGCCCTTTTCTCTTTGTCTCTAACCTCAGCTGAGATTGTCAGGCTACCTCTGCTCTCTGTGATGTTTGAGATCTCCATGGTTAAAGCCAAGTTTGTGGTTCTGTTAGCAATGGTGTAGCTACTGGCAATATCAAACATAGACTGATGGGGGAACTCTCATACTCTCACTATTTGGGGCTTTTTTCTGCTCTTTCTCCCTGCCCCAAATCCAACAGGCTCTTCTGTAATCATTTTAGGCCCTTAAATATTTGTCCCATTCAATAAATCATATATTTAAAATAAGTATCTTCCTAATGTCAATGATCAAGTGCATTAGCAGCTGAAAGAGCCCTGGCTGTAGTGATTGCAATGCAGAACAATCAGAGCCATGTCTTATAAAATGTCACACATCTGCCATTGCAAATGAGCCACTATCACACCTTTAAAACAGCTCTTTTGATCTATTCTAATGCACAAATTAAGGTTGTTGTCACATCTTATTACTATTATCTTGTGGAAGATTGAAATGTTTTGCTGTCTGATATCAAATTCCTAATAATTTACCTGCCTGAGACACAAAGGAAGAAATTGGGTAGAATGCTAGGTTTTTTCTGTAGTTGCTCAGTATTCCCTTAATGGTATTTAATGCACTTTGCTACAGTAATGCATTTTGAAAAATTCAGTGTATATATTTCCAGGGCAAACTATATGGCATAGTTTTCATCTAAAACCCTCATTGCACCAAGGAACAGTGAGCAACTGGGTGGATGGTGGGGGGCAGACAAGACAGTTTTTTGTCATTTAGCTAATCACAGATCAAAAGGACGGCTGTAATATTTTTGGTGGGGTGGATAAGGGCTGTGCTATGTGGAAAATAAAGTGTTAGACATGATCCTACTCAGCCAGTAGTAAAGGTGTCATGACAAAAATGGCAGCACATCCTCTTGGTGGCAGTGGCATAGTGTCACTCCATGGAGGACCGAGCAGCCCACAGGGTGAATGATGTGCTATGCTAGCAAAATGTTTTTTGCAACATTTTAGAACAAAACTAATACTAATCCCTTGGTTGTTTCAATCCTCCAGTCTGTCAAACGAACATGAAAGAAAAAAAATAATCCATAACCTGGAGCTGAAGCTCAGTCAGCAGGGGGGTAGCTTTTACATGGCTCAAAAGCAGGATCTTTATGCCTAGAGCAGCTCCAAGCAGTCTGTCTAGGATTATCCGAACAAAAAGGCCTTGGAGGAAGCTGCTTGGCCATCCCTTCCATATATTTGGAGCAAAAGGTGTCGTAAACGGCGTGTTTGCTTGGACCCCTCTGGCGGCTGCAGACAGGACATGGTCTCATAATGGTGTGCAGAGGGCTTTGTATCTGCAGGGGAAAAAGTCCATTCAAGGGCAAGGAGTGGAAGGAAAACTACTGGACTGCTGGAAACAGCGCAAAATATCAGTCAATGAGGATTTTTGTCTAGGCAACTATTTCTAGAGAGTATCTGAATATAAATTACACCATCCAAAATTAATAGACTCCTCAACCACTTTAGTTTATTAACTTTCTTGGCGGTTCCCCAGAAGTTGAAGTAAGTTTGGTGAATTGCATCATGCTTATTAACTGGAGAGAATACCTCCTAAGCATTTTTATTGTCCTTTTAATGTCTGAACCTGAGAATATTATGGCTGTAAAATGAATTATAATGATGTGCTAAACTGGAGTAATCTCAGTCGTTTTATTAAGCACTTTGTGAATGAAATGCAGATTGCTGGTGCTGTATTTTCTTTGAATATACTCCTTGTGCCTCTGCAGAACACGTGTGAAGCTCCTCAAGAAATGAGGCTGCAAACCATATGGTATAGCCGGGGATGCCAGAGTGCATTTTTAACCTCTTAGTTATAATATAGACATGTTACAGCAGTGTCTCCCAAAACACTGAGAACATCTTCTATAGTTTTATTGTATGTTATTTCTCATATTAAAATGATTTGTCAGTAACTCTAGTGATTAAGTTATTGTTGCCAAAGAACAGTGATCTCACTCTGCCATCTTTATTCTCTGTCCACATACTCTTTTCTTGCACATCCACATAGTCCTTCCTACGGCTCCCAAAGAAAAGATTTCACCTCACTTTGAGGTGAAGTTTGATACTTGGGTTAAGCTCATGTGATTTTACTTCTGTATATTTTTTCTGTAATGAACTGTAGGACAGTTACTTTTAGCAGGTTTTTTTACGTACAGAAATGTTAATATCTAAATGTGGGGAAGATCAGTTTTTCTCTTTGAATTTCAGTTGAGGCTTTTCAGTTTTATTTTTCATGGCGTACCAAGAAGTCATGTTTTTAGGAATATGTAGTCCTACGGTTCTACAGGATCTATTATTTTTATTATTCATTAACTGAATTGCAGGTTCTTTGGGGGAAGACGCATATTTTGAGCAGTCATTTACTGAGTTTGGGTCAAAGGCACACCTGTAAGGTGTTAGGACACAGAGAGTGGAGCAGATTCGGTAACAGATATTGAACTGAGAACAGGATGTGGAGAACCGCCATTTCCTCTGCCATGGCAAAGGAAGGAAATTTGATGGCAGCTTTGCTCCATAGTTCTCCAGGTAGTACAGTGCATTTGATGGGAACCTGAAAATGTACTAGCTCAGGTCCAATGTTTGTTGCTTCCCATTAATATAATAACTTGGTAATGCTCAATGTTAAGGACATCTCTGGCAAACAGGTAGTTAAAATTTAGCACAAAATCTTTTATTAGTGCTGAATTCTCAAATGCAGTGGTTAGTACTGCCTTTTATCTTTTCTTATAGGCATTTGAATAGTGCTTTCTGTTTTCTCCTCAGTTTTGAAATCTGATTGTTACCACAGGGATAAATGCACGTTTTGCATTACAGGCCAGTGTAATACAAGCTGACACCAGGATAATTAACATAGCACAAGGGATAATGTACAGATTTTTTCAGTTACCTTTGAATCTGTGAAAAGCTAGTTTTCCTCCATTGCTTTTCACAGTTTCGTAAACACTATTCAATCAGTTATAATTGTACGTAAAATCAAAGCGGAAACCACAGAATCAATACCTTTGAAACAAAAAGCATCTAAAAATCACTGAGCCTGGAAGATCCTAAAAAGAAGCAAAAGACACTTCTACATATTTATGAGGTTTAACAAAAATGAATATCAGAGTGATGAAAAGTATATTTGAGCGTAAAACGCCCATGTTCATTAATCTCTTTTCAAAAATTCACAGGGCAGAATGTCAGCTTATCAGCTTTTTGGGAACACAGTTAAAGGGAGAAGATGTTCTGTCTTCAAGGCCATCCATGATTGCTCCTTGGTGGGTGCAAGACAGATGCTGCTCAGGTAGGATTCATCAGACAATCATATTTAGAGCTCTGTCAATTCCATGATAACTAGGAAGAACTGATAGGATTTAGGATTTTTTTCTTCTCTCTCTGAGGGATGTATGTTCTATTTTATTTCTTGATTAAAAAAGCTCCTACCCAAACTATCACCACTATGAAGAGTTTAACTTCGCCGTAGACTTTTGGACCATATTGGAGGTTCTGGGGCTGGAGGGTCATTGGGGTTTATAAAAAAAAAAGGGGGTGACTCCCAGCAATCTGCTGAAATTTATTAGTTCTTGTGATAACAAGGCCATCGGCTGCTGCTCTGGGTGCCATGGAAACAGGCATTGCTGCAAACAGGGGAGGCTGCTTTCAATTCATTCCTATTTCAGAAAAAGAAAAAAAAGAAAAGAAAATAGGCTTTTGTGGGATGACTAGTTTAAAGGACTTTGCCCCTGTCTTTTAGCAGTGCATGTGGCCATTGCCCTCGCAGAGGGACTGAGAGGCATCTGGAAGAGGTGGAATGCTGGTAGTACTCTTCTGGGGGATTTTTGAGCTTCTGGGCTCTTAATTTATGAGAGAGTTAAGTATCATGTAGTAGAGGGTATTTTTCAATTAAGTGCTAATCTCATCAGAGAATGCTCTTGTGGTTGAAGCATTGCACTGGAGTTCTGGAAATCTGACTGAAATGCCTCATTTGGCAGAGAGCTATGCCAAGGCTGCTCAGCTCGCCTTTTCACTCACACCAGCTCCCCCGAGCTGCTGGTGCCACGGCGTGTCTGCAGCTCACAGGGCACGTTGCTCTGGTGGCAAGTGACACGGCGCAGATGTTACTGCTTTGAGCCTTCCTCTGTGGCCACTTCTGCGGGATTACTTACATGTGCAAACAGGGATATTTAACATCTATTTCAAAGTGATACTGTAAACACTGACAGACACCTCTGAAGTGCTTTCAGACTCATGAAGGAAAAACTTAATAGCTATGCAATGGCACCATTATTGCTAATCATAAATAAATGGGCAAATATGAAATCAAACATGGTTAGAGAGGGGTTTAGCATCTATTCATGCTTCTCTACTAGTGGCAGATATTTGTGTACTCTCTTCCTGTTCACATTGTATGAAACAACTGAGCAAGTTAATGCATCTTGTGGCATGTTTGGTCCTATTTCATAGCCTATTTCATAATGCTGGCACATACAAAACTATACCTATTAGTGGTAGGGAATACTGCAGACATTATGGGTGGTTCATACATCCTTCACCTTCTCCATTGAAATCTTCAGCTGTGGGGAACCTTGTTAAATGAAACGGCTGTTTATGCAGCCCAGCTAGTACAGAGTGAAAGGCAAGGGAGATTTCTTTTCTCTAATTCTACCTTGCTACTTTCTCCATGATGTAGCTTGAACTGCAGTTTGGGCCTTCTGGATCTACATATCAAAACAGTCAATTCCTAATGATCTGTAAGAGATGAAGAGGAGGCAAGACAGCATTTCAATAGGCACTGATTGCTCTCCTGCAAAACTGATCATTTTAACAATGCTATGATTTAAGAACCCTGAGCACGGGATTGGTAGTGCACCAGAAGATCTGAATGGAAGTTGCTTGTGCTATTATTATTATTATTTCTTAATTTTAAAATAGCTAAAATGAAGTGAGAAACTTCCAGAGAATTAATTCTTCTGAGTCCCTGCTGTTTGTGCTCTAGCTGATTTCTTGGCTGATGTAGCCAGGCTTATCCAGAGGGCCAGGAAGATGCCTGTCACCCTAAAAGGGGAGGGATAGAAAAACACTGACATCACCATGAACTCTAGCATTTGTTTCTGTACTCAGATATCCCAAATTTTAGATCTTTGTATGTGCTTCAGTGCTAGCCCCCTCTCCCTGTTCTTAATAAAACACCATAGTGCGTAATTTCTCACTCCAAAAATAATTGATGGGAATCGGTGTAATGGTTTTATCAGTTGGAGCACGGTTAACGCATTGTGCAGCAACAGTGTTCAGAGAACATTTGTTGGTATTGTTGTCATAGAGATCCTATGATTGCTGCAATAAATGTATAAGAATCCATGAAACAATTTAAGTGATAAACTTTAAACCTCAAATATAACAGCTGCAGATTTCCCCTTGTTAAGTTTCCTCAGCTTTCTTTGCTGGGTGGGAGGCGCGGGTTTTCCTCACAACTTAGAGAATGAAATTAGAGAGATTAATGTGAGATTTTTGTAAGAACTTACATGACAACAATAATCTTAAAATATTGTGGCATTGATAATGATCACATATTTGTATAAGATCTCTGAAAAAATCCAGATTTCTCTCTGAACTCCACATATATTGTTTATTCTTCATGTTATTCAGTAACACAGTAATTTGTTTTGCTTAAGCTGATGTTTTTCCAATTTCTTTACATTTGACTCATGTTGTTTCTGTGCTTATGTGAAGATGAAGCCAAGGAGACAGATAGTTTGGAGCAGACAGATAGTCTGGAGCAATACATCCTCGCACTCCATGCTTTATCAGTTTATTTCTATTTTCTGTGATTTTCAAGGTATATTGGAAAATGATTTAAATAAATCGGCACATAGAGCTGTATTACAAACCTTGAAGAAAACCTAAATAACATTGGCAGGTAATAGTAAAAAAACTATTGCATGTCTGTCAAGATGCATACTGTAGAGTCTTCAGCTGATTAGCAGCTTTCTAGCCCAGTGGAAATCAATTGCACAGAAAATGTTGAAAGCAAATCATTGGCAGTAATGTGGAAAACCTTATCTGTTTTAGAATATGGAGAAAGTTTCTGGAGCACACTAGTATTTATTTACTTGATAACTGCTAAGGTTGGTTGCTTAATTACATATTAGCCCTGCCAAGTCTAGATGATTGTAGGAATAAAGATGTGGGTTAACTGTGTTGTTATGGAAGACTGACTGTCTTCTTTGGTTTTCTATCAAATGCAATGCTTCTTTATCCAAACAACTAAGGTAGGAAGCAACCTGCCACACTTGGCTTAAATATGTACTTGGTACATAATAAATGGAGCGCTAAAATACCTCTGGGGTAGAAGAAAAAGCTGTGATCACTTTTCTCTGGCTGCAAAGGCTAAAAAGGAAAAAAAGAAATCCCTGCAGTGAGTAAGCTGCTTGCTGTAATATCCAGTTGACATGGTATTTTTCAGCTGAAGCAGAAGTTAGGCATTTATTATATGCTCCGTCAACTACACCCATAGCACAGATGGACAGACAAATAGAGATAGGCTTATGTCAGCCTTTACTGGAAGGTAACACAGTCCACCATGAGATTTCTTTGTCCAGTGATAGGAATCCTAAAACTGATTGCCACAACGAAGTCTGTCCCAGCACCTTTGTAAATATGGGGTAGCCCCTTTGTGGATGCAGCACTGCAGGTGGGAACTGAAGCTGGTGCACACTATGCATGGGCCTTTCCTACTTTGTGGACCACTGAGAAAAAAAACATACATCATGATATCTTGCAGTAAATTGCAGAGCTCTCTGCTGTCTGACACAAACAGTTTGTATCAATTTTAAATTTAGGATTGGAAGTGGCAATTCAGGCAATAAATGAGGGGAAGCTGATAAAGCCAAGGATGCTTGTTTCTTGTAAACAGGTGATTACCAAACCCAGTGGGCTAAATCATGCTTATCTGAGGGTGGAAAGACCATGGATGGAGGACAGGGCACCTGAGAAAACTAGTTTGTTCCCATCTCTTGGACAGCATCCGTTGGTATGATCTGTGTGTCATATGATGCAGCTGTAACCACACAACTCATTACTATACATCCCTTCGTATTAGAAAGAGGCAACATCTTCACTTGGGTGTAACTAAAAATTGAGTTTCATCTACTATATTATGTGAATATGAAATAAACTCCTGTTTTCATTAGGTTAGGAGATGCATTTTGTTGCAAGGAGTTCAATGGAATTATTTCCTTTGCTCTTTTCTTCTTTCTGTCTTTTCACAAACAGGGACTGAGGTCATGGTAATGGGATGGCCAGGAGGGAGGAGCACTGAGTCCTCAGCTTATTTCTATAGGAAATAAGAATTTCCCTATAAAAGTTTGGCAGGTGTCATGGTTTCAGTTGGGATAGAGTTAACTTTCTTACTAGCAGCTGGTGTAGTGCTATGCTTTGGATTTGGGACGGGAAATAGTGTTGACAGTGCTCTGGTGTTTTTGGTTGTTGCAAAGCTCTCAAGGCCTTTTCTGCTCCTCACATCACCCCACCAGTGAGTAGGGACTGCACAGGAAGTTGGGAGGAGACACAGCTGGGATGGCTGACCCCAACTGACTAAAGGGATATTCCATGCCATATGACATCATGCTCAGTATAAAAAGCAGGAAAGAAAAGGAAGAGGGGGACAGTCAGAGTGATGGCTTTTGTCTTCCCAAGTAACCATTACACATGATGAAGCCCTGCTGTCCTGGAGATAGCTGAACACCCGTCTGCCGATGGGAAGTAGTGAATAAATTCCCTTGTTTTGCTTTTCTTGTGCACGGCTTTTGCTTTACTTACTAAGCTGTCTTTATCTCAACCCATGAGTTTTCTCACTTTTACTCGTCTGATTCTCTCCCCCATCACAGTGGAGGGGGAGTGAGCAAGCGGCTGCATGGTCCTAACTGCTGGCTGGGTTTAAACCACAACAGCAGGGAAAACTGCTTTTCAATTTGTTTCTTACTGAGAAGATTGCAGGTAGGTGTGCTAGAGCGGCAACAAGGGGAAACGATACAGGGTTTTTCTGATGTATATTACAATGCTATCATTCAAGAGATGCAGTCCAGCTCTGCTTTGGGGATTTATGCTGTCACGTGAAGTGTTTGCTAGATCTGTTTCAATTTACCCCTTGTGCCAGGAGCCATGTTACTCTACTGTGATCTCTGAGGCAAAGCACAAGAAATACTAACTTCAGCACGTGCACTCAAGGCAACGTCTTGCAAAAGGAGAAAGAGCAGAAGCAAATGCAGCTCAGCCCTTGCCCAAGTGGTGCAGATTAATGGGTTCTGGGTTAGTGTAGCTCCACTGTATTGAAATGCTTTCTTATAAAATGCTGTTCAACTGCAGAATATTTTAGGAGACTGACCAAATGACATGATAAAAGCAGAAACTGGGATACTGCACACACACCTGGCCATAAATTTAATCACATCAGATGAAAGCTTTTTTTTTTCAATTTATGAATAGTTGCCATTTTATTTCTCTTTTTTTCTTTCTTTTTGGCTTTTCTCTCATCAGAAAATCTTGGTTTGGAAGTTATTTGTTTATCTTAGCATGAAGGCTGTCTGGATACTTGATATCTTGGCACTTTTATGACATTCTGGAACTCCATTAAATTGTGTCATTTTATTCCTGCAAACCCAAGTGTACGGTGAAGCAAAATTTTTGCCTTTGTCATTTGAAATATTTTTCACCTAACTTGCATCACAGCATGTTAACCTTCCAATAATCTAATTAAAGTTTGACATAACTTCTCCAGGTAGCATGTCATCATCCTTTGAAAATTTTAGCCATATTGAATGACTTGATGACCCAGTTGAATCGCTTCACTATATTTTTCAGTTGAAATTTACAGTGTCTTGGTTACAAACTGTGGTATAGAAAGTCCATTCAGATAAGTGCAAGTTTTCATAAACAGCATCATTAGCAAGAGTCAAAAAAATCCCTATCATGGGTATTTTTCCTTAATTGCTTTTTTTTTTTTTAAATCAGTTACAGCTGCCAGCTTTACAGAGCAATGAAAATATAAAGATTTTTATTCTTGTTTTTTACAATAATATATACAGAACTCTTCATAAAATACAGTCAGCAGTTGTTAAAAGAAAAAAATTGTTTCTAGAGTTACAGATTTCATCTGTTAAGTAGCTCTATTTGATGTTCATACATTACCTTTGTGTTTCCATTTGTTAGTCTCTTTTTCTGAGCAGAACATGTTAGCATTTTTTCACCATCTGACCCAACTGTATACCCTCATTCACCAACATTCAAGGTATCTGATGTTGAAACAAATGAATTCTGTTTCTTACTTATTTTGGTATTTGTTACTGATCTCTGGAGCTTGGAGCAAAGTGCCAGAAGTCTTATGAAAAAAGAGTTAAGGTGGACCTATGTTTTGATGAAAGCTCGTAAGTCAAAATACTATGTTGTTTATTTTCGGTGAGTCTGGACAGCCCTGCTGAAATAAATAGTGGAGGCACCAGTTGTACACCAAAAAAAAATTCTTCTCCATTGATACTGATCTTTTTAATTTTTTAAAAAAACATACTAATTGTATTTATTCATTTGACTGAGCTTATTGAAATAATCTGAATCTATAAATATTACCTCTCCTGCTTTAACTGTCCATATACCTTGATGGCTATAAGAATCATAAAGTTGTCTGAACTTCTTCTTTTGCATGTCATGCAATAAGACAATACACACCGATAAAGATTCATGCAATTGATTGAAAATGTTGAAATGTCACAGAGTTAATGTCATGACAACAGAAGATAAAATAACAATGTCAACTAAAACTAGTCTTCTAGTCTTTCAGTGGAGAACCTTCCACTCAAAAATAGTTTCCTCAATAACCTTCTTCCCACCACTAAAATCTAGGAATGCAGGAAACCTCAGATATAACAGGAGTAGCCAGAATGAATAGGGAACCAGAGGATGTGAGTACTTCTAATACAGAGAAATTTTATTGAGATTTTATTCTCTTATAATAAAAAGCAATTAGAATAGAAGTCTCTTTTAAGAGAAATTTGGTGAGATATCTGGGGGTTCAGCTGAGAAAGGGTTATTTCTAAGACATGTAGCATGAATTACTTTCTCATCTTTCCACACATCTGTGGGAAAAGTGCAGTAAAATTTTGATGGTTCTTGGTTTTTTTCCTTGGTTTCCTTAGGATTTGGCCAAATCCTAAGAAAAAGATCCAAAAGGAAAATTCAGTTCCTTCAAAATTCTTAAGGTTTGATATATATGTTAGTAAATTCTTGAATTAGAATCATAGACTGGTTTAGGTTGGAAAGGGCCTTAAAGATCAACTAGTTCCAAGCCCACTGCCACGGGCAGGGACACCTTCCACTGGACCAGGTTGCTCAAAGCCCCATCCAGCCTGGTTCTTTAACACTTCCAGGGATGGGGCGTCCGCAGCTTCCCTGGGCAATGTGTGCCAGTGCCTCACCACCCTCAGAGTGAAAAGTTTCTTCCCAATATCTAATGTAAATCTCCCTTCTTCCAGTTTGAAGCCATTACCCCGCATCCTATCACTACATGCCTTTGTAAAAAGTCCCTCTCCAGCTTTCTTGTAGGCCCCCTTCACATACTGAAAGCTGCTATAAGATCTCCCCTTGTATATTTTTTTTATATATTTATATACAGAGAGATATATATAAAAATAGTTCAATTTCATCTGACCTTTGCCTTAAGGTACATGTCCAAGAAAAAGAGACTTTGGATCCAGTCACACCCACGCTACCTATTTTTTGAGGAGCACACCTGACCAGCAGGTTGCTGACCAGTGCTATCCAAGGAGACAAGCAGTCTCCTCTGATGCTGGGCTCCCACACAGCAAAGATGGCAACAAGCAGAGGGCTGGCAAATGAGCAAGATGGAGCCTGATCCTACAGCCCACGTGTTTGGACAGCAGCTGGGATGGAAGGGCTTGGATTTTGTTCCCCATTCCCATCGCTATTTTGTTATTTTGGTTTTTTTCTCTGCTGACTGGTTAATATAAAATGCAACTAGGCTCTGCATCTGCCAATTATTTAAGAATAAAATAGCAATTAAAGGGGGAAGAAAAAAAAACATGAGAAACCTTTGACATGTTATCCTTCTTTACTGCTGGGAGACAATTAACCAAAGTGAACAGGAGCTGTGGGAAGCCAACTAGCTATCTTTCTAAATGGCAATCATTGTCACACATTGCAGATGACATTCCTTTCTTCAGTTGGGATGTTTCATTTATTTCAATTAATAGACTCAGTTAAGCTGAGGAAGTATTTACTTGTTTCTTTGTTTTCCTATTTCTACTGTATTGTTAGTTTCTGGTACTTGTCTCATCATTAATGTGTCTTCTATGACAAAGAAGGTCATTCCCTATTGGCTTACACGAATAGCAATGCATCATCTGTCTTTCTAGGACAGTGTGAGGTACTCAGCCATACCTGTCTGTCTTACTAAGGTTTGTCTTGCCATCTGTCTTGTTCCCATGTGTAACATCTAATTAACACCTGTGGTAATTAATAATGCTCTGGGGTCTCTTCTATTATCTATTATTGGTTTCGGTAGGGATAAATCAGCACATTGAACACTAGGGGAATTGTAGTATCTAATGATGAATAACATAAAAAATGCCCTTACAGTTTTTAAATATTCATAAAATAGAAGTCAGGAACAATCATTTTTAATAGAAGATTTTGTATGGTGAAGAGAATGATATTTTACTGCCTCTTTGTAGAGAACTAACAGGACACTGTGTAGCTGGGTCCCCCCAGGAAACAGTTAAGTGAGAAATAGTTGGTTTATTTTTTTTTAAGTCTAATAGTTTGTAGGTTTTGACAGTGGTGTTTGGCCTTTTGAAATTGTCAATTTGAAATGTATTGGTCTATACAAAACTGCAGATTAAAGGTTGAATGCAATTATTCTCCATGGATAATTTCCATTAGAGCAAAACATTTGGTCATCTAAGTCATAGAGCATGATTTCTGCAACAAACTCTTTGGATGATCATAAAAAGGAGTATTTCTGGTTTAGAAATCAGATTGGTTGCTGCTTTCTTCCAAAAGAATTAGTTTTGATGATTAAACAGACCTTTGCTTTCAGGCCCTAAAAATGGAGGGGCGGGGAAGAAGTACGAGACTGGCATCAAAATCCTTGCCTTGTGTGTATAACATTCATGGAAGCTGGACTATAGATATCACTTTTGCAAGAGATGTGCCCCAAAATTTGTTAAGAAATATACTCAGTGTTTGAAAGTGGAAATTCTCCTCCACAGATGTTTCTTTGTGATCAGTAACATTCAAAGATATGCTGTTCCTTTTGTTATTCCAAACACATTTGAGCTAGAAGCAATAAGCACTTTAATTGGTTAAATCTAAGAAATCACACAATACAGCAATTAGGTATGTTGCTTAAATTCTATTGTTTCATCTAGGATGCTTTAACAGAACTTCAGGAGAACCTTGCCCTTCGCTAGTGTGGTTAAGCTTTCCATAAGAATACCACAGAAGGGTTCTCAATTTTTAGTCCTCAAAAAGCTGAAAATATTGTACTAATTTAATTCCTATACTACTTACATATTCATGAAGGATCAGGTTTTCCATTGTAGGGAGATATTTCTTTTCAGTTTAGGTTATTTTTTTTTACAGAAAAAAAGGGCTTTCTTGTGCTTGGGAGCTGTTTTATAAAAGAAAAATTACCTTCTTCCCATCAACTTTTCCAACTCTTTTGCGAAGGATGAATTAAATCTGAATCCATCTCAATTACTTGGGGACTGTATTTCATTTTAACTAATTGCATTTCATTACAGTTTTGTAGATTAAGCGTAGGGACTGGCACTCGTGACTTTGGACTTGACTGAGTTATACCTGCGTCTACGGGTTTCTGAAATAAAATAATAAAATTGTCTTGAGGGAAAAAAAGATTTTTCCTTTCCTACCCTGTGTGTTTGCTCTGAATGCAAAATCTTGAGAGGACAAGATGGACATAAATTGATTTTCAGGGAATTCCAATTAGAGGATTGTTGGGTTTATTTTTTTGATGTTTTTTTTTGTTTGGTTTGCTCTGGTTTGGGTTGTTTGTTTTTTTTTCCTTTGGGGATGATCAAACACTGGAGCAGGCTGCCCAGAGATGTTTTGGAGTCTCCATCCTTGGAGATACTCAAAACCCAGAGTCCTGAGCAACCTGCTCTAATTGACCATGATCTGAGTGGCGGTTGGACTATATGATCACCAAAGATGCCTTCCTACCTCAACGTTTCCATATGTCTATGAAAATATCATCAGGAAGAAAGTACGGGACTGTGCATGTCCAGACTGTGTTTACCATATGTATCATCTGCATCCTGGCCTGATTAGCCAAAAATAGTGAAAAACAAGGGAAGAAGTTGAGAAAATCTTCCGAAAATTACTATATGCTTTCTGCCCTGATGGAGTTCTGTGTTATTTAGATGTCACAAAAAATAATGTGTAGAATATGATAAATATGAGAGGTGCCCAATGAGCTTACACACCTAAAAGCAAATACTGCTGTCCATTAATGTCTTAAATGTGATTTGAAAGAGTTGTATTTCTCTTCCTCAGAATCTACAATAAAGTGCAGAAAAAATAGATAATCCAAAAATGGGATGATTGGGACATAGTATGACATTTATTTTTCAAATTTCATGCCTGACTTACGTTTTTATTCTATCCTCCTTTTTCATCATTTAGCGTTTGAGATCATTTTAACCCTGGCTGAAACTTACTGATGTTTCCCCTCTAATTCTTTTTCTTTAATGTGTTACACACAGTCCTTCTCCCCATCTTTTCCATGCCCTGTTGAAGCCTCTTACTGCAGCCTGAGAGAGAGAAATAAAGGTTATACAAACTTCCCTCTATCTAAGAAAATCAATCGTAAGCAAGAAGCAGAGTGCTACTAGAGGCAAAACGTAGGTCCAGCCTATTGCAATGGGCAGCTCAGTGTATTGGTGTGGGTTTTAAGCAGGCTAAACTGGAGTCTGAAGGCTGTAGCACTAGGAGTGAAGCCTCATGCCGTGCTATGCTGGCAATTCTGGGTAAAATGCCTGCGAGGAACCTCTTGCAGAAACTGCTCTTTAGAGTCTTCCTCAGCAATTTTTCTTGGAGAAAAACAAAGATAGCCTGGCCCGGGGCTTCCTTCCCATGGCACTTTTTCTTGGAGGCAGAAGGAGCATGCTGGAGGCATTCAGGCGTTCTCCTTTTATTAATAGCTGTCTCTCCTATTTTGTTCATTACCAGAATGATGAGCCCTGTTAAAGCACCAAGTATAAATCCTTAAAGAAAATGTTCCTTGCACAAAAATAGCTACAGCAGAAAAGATTGTTTAAGCTTTATCATCAGCAGTTTAAATATGGCATTAGCTCTCCCTTCTTGGTGTGCAGAGGCTAAGCAGAGCTGGAATTGCAGCAGGTGGGAGATGCATTATCAGCTTTGGAGTTGGCTTAGACAGTAACAGCTCAATGCGTGACTGTGCTGGGTCTCACCATTGACTGATAGGAGTGGGGATACTGAAAACACCTGATGATTTTCTGTATACAGTGTGTAAGTTGTCAGGGTGTGTGCATGGGCACAAGGGGCAAAGTTTTTACTAATTCTACTCGGCTGTCCAAACCATTCTTTTTCTCATGTCTTTCCAAACTTTCTTGGCTGGTGTGTTGCATTAAACCCAGAGAAAGGGAAAATTCATGATTCAGGGAAATAGTCAATTGTTAAGTATACTGGTAGGTTTCCTGACCTAGAAATACTTCAGTAACTAGCAATGATTTATTTATTTTTAGAAAAATTATCTCTTGTTTTGTTTAAGTCACATACAAAAGAAAAAGGAAAGATAAAATAGAAAGAGAAGGCAGCGCTTCTTTTTGCTGATGATGTGTTTGATGGATGGCTCTCTGAGGACCTGCTTGAACTCAGTGTTATATACACCAAATGAAGATAAATCATTGGTGAACGGTTTTTGGAGTACTTGCCCAAAATCAATTATGCTCACATGGAGATCTATTAATCTATTTCTTCCTGTTCAGTCTACCCAGCCTCTTTTAATGGCTTTTTATCATTTGAAACACAGGTCATCCTTTTCAAGTGGTGGTACCGTTGCTGGTGGTTTGACTCAAAATCAGAGTTGTGCCTCATACGTGAGGAGTCCTTTCGCCCCTTCCCTATGCTCAGCCCAATTACCTTAACTCCGTTTCACATAGTTTCTCCTAACAAAATCTCTTAAGTCTACAGTAGTAAAATGGTGACACAAATATTGTCCGCTTTCTGCAGTGGTTTGGTGGTTGTTGTCACCTTTTTTTGTTGGTAACACAGCAGCCTGACGAAGACTCCTGTATGAAAAAGAAAAAAAAGACACAAAATTTCATGCGTATATAAGGCCGTACAGTTGAAATAACTGCAATTAAAAAGTGATATTCAGGAAACTGTCTCTTTCTATTGAAATATTTTCAGGGAAATCCAGTGGAGTTCAAAATCAGACTGTATTAGATGCTCCCTATTCCCATGGAAAGATTGTCCATTCATGGTCAATGCCTAATCAAAGAAGAAAAGGGAGGCAGAGCAAGCATTGAAGTGAGGGTAAATCACAGTTGAGAATTAAGTCCACACCTTCTAAAATTTTGTCAGTTTTTAAATTACGAGATCCCCTTATGTTTCTAAACCAGAAACATTTTCATGGTGAGCAGCTAACGCCACTCTACCTCTTTCCATTTAATATTTCATCATGTTAACAGTGTAAGAGGTTGTCCACTGATTATGAATATTGTAAGTCAATCAAGCAGGTAGGCAAAGCATTCTGAATGCATAACAAATCTGAGCACAGATAAAAGTTAATTTTCGTTATATCAGTGAATGACTGGTATTAGAATGACTGACTAGTTTCTCCAGAGTGAAATATTGGCAGTTAACGTATGGAAATCCTGCCAGTGGACTCCAACACAGAATGGAAGCACATATTGGTTGGATTCAATGATCTTAAGGGTCTTTGCCAACCTGAATGATTCTAAATGATTCTATGAAATAGGTGGTATACTGAGATGCTGTATTTATGGTGCTAAAAATATTAGCATGATTTGGCGCAGTGAACAATAGTACCAACACTTACTCTGATGACGTAAAAAGCAGTCTGTCTTCAGATGATTTTCATGGCTGTACTCATAAGTTCAAGGTGGGTGTACTAAAGCCTCTGAATCCCACATGAATGTAATTCCTGGAAGAATTCCTTGAAGGACAGGAGGCACTGAGGCATTATCATCTTTGCACTCAACTTTCCCTATTTTGCTCCAGGGTTGGATTTCCAGCATGTATCTGGAAGAACGGCTCTTCAGAGGCTTAACTTTGCAGTCTTTAAAGACAGTGGCTATGTTAAGCAGACCCTAAGTACAGGGAGAAATCACCTTAATTTTAAAAGGTGATGCTTTAGAACTCCGTAGGTGGGCTTTCACTCGAACATGCTCACAGGCATCTGTCTGACCAAGACTTCTCTGGTTGTCCTATAAATATATGCTTGACATGCTGGTTTTTTCTTTCAGTACCTGTATAGAGAATATAAAAAAGAGCTAAGTGGAAGCAGCTGTGATCCTTCTCCCCACAGAGAACGCATCTAGCCCCACAGCACACCAGAGCTGCTGGCCCTTAGGAATTCTGATGATGCATATCATGTAGTTGCATTTGTAAAATGAGGGACTCCCACAGACCCCTCTTATCTGTTGTAGTGAATTAGCATCCTCATTCATATACCTTTACCAATTATTTCAGCCCTGGGCTTGAGCGCAGAGCTCCTGTCAGTAAAGCGTGATACACAAATGCATTACTTTGAGTCTTTAAGAACAGGGCATCAGTTTCATGGCTGTGAATTTCATTGACTTTCTAAGCAGAATTGCACTTTTGTCGGTAATTCATTCAAAGCAAGTAGCCAGTGTATAAATCCTTAGTTCTGTGGTAATGCCCGTGCATACAAAATTAAACTGGATAAAATCTATAAGCCTGTAGGTGTTTTGGGTGAGTTTCCAGCTTTTATACTCAACCTTTTTTACTGATGTTATTAATAAATGTTTGGGATTGTTGCAGCTGCAGTCATCTTCTGTAACATATTGTTAGTAGTCTATTGACAAAAATTGGTCTCTTTGTTAATAAGAAACAACACAGTGATTAATAGTTTACATATGTTATACTGAGTGTACAGCCAGATATTTCAAGAATAAGTGAAACATCCCACAAGATCAATAACGATGGAAATCAGAGCAGAATACTCTAGCTCAGTCTTGATCATCTAGCAAATAGTGATCCTACTATTTTAGGGAAGCAGTAACTTTTTTTCGTTCTGGTGGTGGTGGTGTTATTAGTATTATGATTATTATTATTGCATGAATTTGCTGACTGGATTTTCTAGCCTGTAAGCATCAGGGCAACAAAAGTGTTTTTCTCAGATTGTACCATCAAGAATTTCTGATTCCAGATAAATCCAGTTTGGCAGAGCAAGCACTGAAACTGGCCCCAGCTCTCTAACATGATTCAAGTCAAATCCATGTTTGACATGACTTCAGCATGACACAGGGGAAGGAAATCTGTTTTAAATATAGGAAAATGACTTCAGAATACACTCCATAAGGTAAACTTTATGTAGTATGAGATATAAGGATTTGTTGCTTTTTATTAACATGAGTTCACATGGGAAAGGGATGTTAGTGAGACAGGCTATTTTCACACCTTTTTCAATCTGTCAGCTAATACCACAGAGTTAGATTTCCAGTTTGTTTTCTTAATTTGCAGATGAAGAAACTGTTTACAAGTGTAGGAATTGAGCCCAACTATTAAACTTGCCCAACTTCACTTATCTTTTTTCACTTTCCTTAACATAGGAAGAAAAAGGAAGAATCAACAGAAAGGAGTTAGAGCTCATGTGAGAGAAGGAGAAATTAAGGAATACCTTTTTTTAGCTGAAACCTGGCTTCAGTGAAGTATTAACTTTCTTAGCACATGTTAGAGCTGAATAGATCTATTCATAGTAAAATCTGGCCCAGGAAAAATACTTTTGAATTTATTTGGTTTTTAAGGCCTATTTTTCATTTCCCTTTTGTTCTGTGGCAACACGTGTATTCAAACCTTTGCACAGAAGTTTCTTCTGTTCACGATACCATCCCCGTTTATGAGTAAGGCACTGAATGGGCTTTTTTCCCCCACAACAGAATTAAAAAGAGATTACAATACAGAGTTCAGCAACGATGCTTGGCATTGCATTTCCAAAACCCTGTACCATTTTTGCTTTCACTGAGCCATACATATCTTCATGCGGTTTTCCCCCTAAATCACTGTGAATACAGCAGCCACGATACTACACGAGTAAGGGCAGAGAAGACTCATCTGAGATGGCTCAGTGAAGACAAGTTTATTTCTTCCAAGCCCTACAGAAGGACTGATAAAACTCGCACTGACGTAACCAGAGTAGATCAAGGTCTAAGGTTTGTGCCATGTTCAGGAGCTAGTCAATTCAGTATTTTCAAACTAAGGATGGGAAATATTAGCCATACACTGAATGAGCTGTCTGGATCGAAGGATTAAAGGGAAACAGTGACTTACACAGAGAATGGGGTTGCAACAATAGAAACCACCAAAGCCTGTAGGTTTTATTTTGTGTGGTTTTCTACTAGAAATAACGGAAAATGCAGAGGAGGCATAAGCTCCCCCGTGCCCCAAGTTCAGATGGTTTTATGGTTATTTGGCACATGTGGCTCTATGTGAATTTAATAAACCTACGCTTAGTTGCCTCACTTGGTCACAGTCCTGTCCAGTCAATTTGGGATATACGCATGAAGGATTCCATAAAATGCTTTCAATGTTTCATTGATCTTTTTCCCATTTCTAGTTAATCACTTCTGTTAACTTACATGATGGCAATCCTCAGATATGGAAGATTGCTCCCTACCTGGCATTAGTCATTGCAAGAGTGAACGTCGCATCAGCCTTGAGCACGTGGTTAAGAGGATAGAGCAGTATTTGGGGCATTCTTGTCCTTCTAGACTCACTGCTTTTTGCAGGTACCTCCATCAACCTGCATTTCAGCTGCAGACGAGGGATTTTGTCCTGTATTTGCTGAAGTCAGTTGGTAAATCTTTTGTCTACAGTGATGTGAAAGACAAATGACACTTGAAAAAGCTCGGTTTGGTCTAAGAGGATGCAGCACTAAGTGCATTGTTAGAGCTAATTTTAGACTAGGCCAAACTGAATGAAAATGGAAATGGGGAATAAAGCAATCTTTCATTCCTGCTCACTAACACTGTGCAACTTCTCTGACACTTAGTATAAGGATAATATTATAGAAAACAGAATATTATCTCCCTCATGTGCATAGAAAACATTCAGCATAACAAGACTTCCTCACATAGTCTGGATTAGACCCAACATATGGAAGATGGTACAAAGACTTTATAAAACTACAGTGTAACAACAGGGGAACAAAACCAAAGGGCTAATGTTTTTTTCTGAGTGCCACCCAGCATTTCCAATCAAATAAATAACCTCAGCTGCAGCGTTACCCACTAAGTCACTGCTAAGGGGTCCCCTGGGGAGCCACACCGGTGTGCATCATCTGGCTGTGCTGATGAGGTCATTATCACCTGCAGCTGGCAGTCCTTCCCACCTCCGGCTTGCCCTTGCCTGGCTCCACTCACCTTTCAGCAGCTGAAGAGAGCTTTTCTCCTGTTCTGCCTGTGGGATCCTTGTGTTCTTGGCCTGCACAAGCTCTGCTTTCTCATGGCTGCAGGATGGTAATTACTTCTCTGTCAGTGCAGGAGCCAGGTAGGAGCCTGCAGGCCAAGTTAGCGTTTTTCATGTAGTTGGTTTGGGGAAAGAGCAGGAAAATAGTGCTGTATCTTTGACTTAAACAAGAGGAAAATGTTGACTTGACTGTGTATGTTTATGATTTATGAGGTTTAATTTAATATGCTGTGCATTTGGATGGGCTGGGGGTTATATCTATGCTATCAGGCTTGTAATTGTTTGATCTGTTAAAATATATTTTTCTTTTAAAGACCAGCTAGAAAAGACTCTCCTTTTAGCTGAGCTGCAGTCTCTTAAACCCAAATCAGTATGCCCCAAGGAACAACTTGTGTGAAAAACTGGCTTTCTCTTGGAGTACCCCTGAGAGGGTGGCCCTTTAATATGTAGGGGGGAGGTGATCTCTGTTTGTTTGTTGGTTTGGGGGTTTTTTTCCAAATGTTGGTAATGGAGGACTGAAGGAAATAGATGTGTTTACAATGTGAATTAGCTGTGGTTTGGGCTGAAAGGTCTCTCTTGTCTAATTGAATGAGTATGGAAGCACTATGGCTCAAAACCCAGTTGTCAGTTATTCTTACTATTCTTGGGTCCTATCTGAAGGTTTTTTTCCTGTATAGTAACTGTAAGCAGAATTTAAAATGGCTTAACTTGCTAGCAAAACAAAATATGAACAGTTTGCATGCTTTGCAAAAGTACTAGGCAGTGGCAATTCCAGTTTAACAAGCTGAACTAGGTAGGATGATGGATTGGTTTCTAGAAGAAGGTTTTGAATTGTGTTAATGGCATTCTTGGCAAAATCTTCCTAAAGTATTTATCATATGTTTTTTGTAAATAAATAGTGAGTAAATATATGCAAGCACTTGTTAATATTTTCTTTCTCTGCATTCATTGCTTATCAAATGGACCATCACTGATTTCTGTTTGTGGTCATTTTTAATGTGAAAATTATTTCACTAGTTTGAAAGTTAATAATAGCTTTAGTGAAGCTGTTACAATCAACAAAACATGTATTTAATGGCTTGTGGGGATCCAAGTCAGAACAGTTAAAGCTTTGGTACAGAACAAGCGCTAGTGTGGATTTGTATTAAAAGCTTATTTTAAGACACCTATCAAAAATAATGTACTATAAAAGAGAATTGGTAGGTGCATGGTTAGGTACGACTTGAGTTTTGAACTTCAGTATTTAAATTTTTTTTTAATAATAAACTGAGGTTTCTGTAAAACAAAGTACTCTTATCATAATAAAAATACTCCTCATTAGCCCTTTAACCTCCCCCTCCTACACTACAGAAATCACAAATCTAAGCTACTTCTGTTTTGAAAAATAAATTAAAAAATAAACAAAGGTCAGACTTAAAATATACTCCTAGCACCTTGTGCTAGTTCAAGATCTGTGGTTCTGTTGTTTCCTATTCTTCCCTTTCTGTTGAGAATTACTGTAGAGCTCCCCTTCCTTTTTGTCTTTTTTCTCAACATAAATATCTACTGCCTTTTTTTTCCCCAGAGGAAAAAACAAATGTCAAGCTGATACATAATTACAAATACACCTCACAGTATTCCATTAACATTCTATTTTATAAAAAAAAAAATCTCAAAATCCCAAAGCTATTACAGCTAATGATGTTTGATGCCTGCTGATTGAAATTATGACTAACAGAGTAATAGCTGTTACATGTACTTATTTAGGTTGTCATCTCATGTAATCAAGTATAAGATACGCATTTAACTTTGGCCATGGCAGTTTCTTGATGATCAACTGTGTATGTTAAAGTGTCATGGTACTTTGAAAAAGACATTTGTAACAACAATTTTTAAAATTAGTTGCCCATTGATTCCTAACCTTTTTCTCCTAGTGCCCAAATTGAAGAGAAACATAATGGAAACACTAAGGAAACTAATGTGTATATATAAGCAAAATAAGTAAAAACTAGTGCTATTTTTCACTGTCTTATATAAGAACCAATGTTGAATTTCTCTGAACAGGAGCGTGTCAGAGAATCATAGACTGGTTTAGGTTGGAGGGGACCTTAAAGATCATCTAGTTCCGACCCCACTGCCACAGGCAGGGACACCTTCCACTAGACCAGGTTGCTCAAAGCCCCATCCAGCCTGGTCTTGAACACTTCCAGGGATGGGGCGTCCACAGCTTCCCTGGGCAATGTGTGCCAGTGCCTCACCACCCTCAGAGTGAAAAATTTCTTCCCAATATCTAATGTAAATCTCCCTTCTTCCAGTTTGAAGCCATTACCCCTCATCCTATCACTACGTGCCTTTGTAAAAAGTCCCTCTCCAGCTTTCTTATACACCCCCTTCATATACTGGAAGGTCGCTATAAGGTCTCCCCGGAGCCTTCTCTTCTCCAGGCTGAACAACCCCAACTCTCTCAGCCTGTCTTCATAGGAGAGGTGCTCCAGCACTCTTATCTTTATGGCCCTCCTCTGGACCTGCTCCAACGGGTCCATGTCCTTGTGCTGAGAACTCCAAAGCTGGATGCAGTAGTCCAGGTGGGGTCTCGCCAGAGCAGAGGGGCAGAATCACCTCCCTGAGCCTGCTGGTGATGCTTGTTTTGATGCAGCCCAGGATACGGTTGGCTGCCTGGGCTGCAAGCGCACATTGCTGGCTCACGTTGAGCTTCTCACCAACCAACAACCTCAGCTCCCTGCTGTCACTCACACGCTCAGGAACTTCTCTCTGGTCCCTCTTAAACTGGGCGGTATCCTTCTAATACCTTGTAGTTATTTTACTGTTGAGTGTCGCCTCGCTTAAACCAAAAATAGAGAGAGAAAGCTGAGATCATGGGCAGATGGTGATTATTTGAGTAGTACCCTAGGTGGCGGTGAGGTGAGCTTGTGTGGGATGCAGCTGTAAATGTTTTCAGTACTTTCAAGAGATGCAGAAAGGTGCAGTGTCAGAAACTGAGACATCCTCAACACTTAGTGATCCTGGAAATCCCTATGGTGCTGTTTCAGATCTTAGTGCTCAAATTCTGCTTACAGCTTACTTTAGTGATGTGTGTTCTACCTTCCTTTTGCTGTGTTATATTGTAAGTGCCTTTTTGTGTTTTGGGGGGTTGATGAAGCTTTGGTTGTGTTTCTTTATTTATTTCTCCAGTACAATTGGGCTTTAGAGTGCCTAACAAAGAAGCACAGAAAAATGCATCTAGATGCTGACAGCTGTGGTATGATCATAATAGTTCTGTTATCTCATTAGGAGGGCACCAAGTGTTTTGGATTCTGCCCTAAAATTTTTAATCCTCATTCACACTTTGCTTTGGATGCCAGTGACATACCAGTGTGTTAATATAGCCAACTCACTCTCTTAAGGCTCATTAATGGCTTCAGGACATACCTGGTATGCGGTGCCAGTCCCACCTCCAGCAGCAGCCAGCCCAGTTGCAGCAGGAGGTATTTGTTTTAGGGAACCTGCCTGTGGTTCAGTATTTGTAAGTGCAGAGGAGGGATACATGTGACTAAGCAGGGATCACCTGAATCACTGATCTCAGGCCCTAAGTGCTGCAGACAAGCATGCAGTTGATGTCTGTGATACAGATAGAAGGGCAAATTAATGCTGTGCTTTTTCCTTGCTTTTATGTAATTGCTCACAAAAATAGTTTCATCTTTGTCTTGATGACCTCTTACAACAGTGAAACAGGGTTAACTCACAAGATCCCGCCACTGTGCAGCTACCACTTAAAGAAGGATAAAAGAACATTGTAATAGATGATGAAAATAGGTGATTGGGGGTGGGTTGCTGGAGAATAATTTCAAAGGCTGAGTTTATTCTGTTTGGCAGGAGACAAAAAGCAGTCAAAATGGACAGTGCGAAACAATGAAGGTCAGAGGAGAACATTTTGCTATATCAGCATCCTTTGATGCATTAATGAGCATTTTTTGATTATTCATCTAATTATATAATACCTTAAGCTGATTTTACTTGCAAATATAGTCCCCATTCCTGAGTCAAATGTGCCAGAGGACTCTGCAGTTCTTAATTTCCACAGTATTTCATGACTCTTACTAAAGTCATTGTTAGAGTGGCCTTTACTTTTATAATAAATCCCAGGCATCAATTATATACTTAGAAATGTAAAAGACATTATTTGTGAATATGGAGGTGATAATACAGACATATTTTTCCCCAAAAAAGAACTTTGTATGCAGGTATGAGTAGTGACTTTCAGGGACTGAGTTAACGAAGTACTTGAACCTGTACTGGATCAGGATCTGGTCTGGTGCTGCCTGTTACTTATATAGGAGGTTTAAGGTGTACAAAAGGCTTACTTTTTTTTGGTACCCCGATACTGCTGGTAGTCAAGCCCAGCATTTCCCAAATGGGAGCTCACCTTAATTAAGGTTCTCAGCTCACCTTAATTTCCACTACTACCTGCTACCCTCCTAGTACACCCCAGGCCTGAGGACTTAACACACTTCACCTGATGTAAAATGCTGTACTGCAGGAGCTTGGCTCAGCCTTGGCTTTGAATCTCCACCTCAGCAATTAAAGAGCAATTGGCACTTGATCTCAGGAATGTGACTGTCTCAAGGGAGGATAAAATGTGCTTCTATCTGGTGTTGATGGTGCTCTGTTTTAACTGGCAGCTGAAGTTCAGACATCTCTAGGCTCTTTCTCGCTAATTAATTCTGGACTATCACCCTCGCTGGTATTTTCTTTTTTCTTTAATTTTTTAAAATCCAGACTAATTACCTTGGCTAACATTCTTTTCCATGTTAGAAAAATCTTATCTAGCCTGATTATCTAGTTTTCTTAATTGTGGGCAGTCTCCTTTGTGCACAGCCAGTAAGAGGGTTATACTGAACTCTTTACCTGCAACCCAAAATAAGTCAGTGATTAAGAGCCAGTATCCTTGAAATCAGCCTTTCTGCTCCCTGAAATTGCGGTTTCCATGTTATATGCTGAGATGCAGGAGGCCAGGCCTCCTCAGCATCAATCACGGTAGCGATTTGAGACACGGACTTGCAAGCGTAGCTAGTGATCTACAGAATCTTTCTGAAATCATTACTACTGTGTTAGCTTTCTTTGATGGAAGGCCAATATTTCTGCTTTCCCTCAGAAATTATTATCAGATGGAAGGAATAAATCACAAGAGAAATTTTTGCATCAAAGCTGCTGAAGCCAGCTGTTAGGTGAAATTCAGAGACTATCTACTTCTGTGGCACAGCAGTGAAAGCTGTGTTATCCAAATGCGATGGCAGTTTGGAAAGACAATTACAGAATCATTAGGCCAGATTTTCAGCTGTTTGACTGATTTATTTTCTAGTAGGCAGTTAGTAGACTAATGAAGTAGCAAGCAGCTTGTAAATCCCTGGCCTTTTGGAACTTATCTCCAATTCACATCACCATGACTAACTTAGAGAAACTACACTTTCATTAGCAGTTTTCACATCTGGATAATCTTTGTCCAGTCCTACAGTTTATTCCTTGATTTTGTTACCCTGTTTGAATCTGATAGTTTGAGTAGCTGAGTTTAGATTTAAGTACTTCATATTTTGTAGAACTATCTGAGTTTGGTGGCTTTGTTGCCAAATAATTGAATACAGGTTAGTATCAACCAATATTCCTCTTGGATCCATAATTGTACTGTGGGACCTTGTAGGGTTTATTTCCTCAAAGCTTTCAGTTAGATCAGAAGAGTTCTGTGCAGATCATTGCTGTACAGGTTTTACCGCTACAGTGAGCTTCTTCAGTCTCTCCAGCAGTGCAAAAGGGCTGTGAAGTCACTTTAATCGTGCTCCTGAGGATTTCTAAAGAGCAGTTACAACAAGGTCTGTTCCATCCTCTTCTCTCTGTGAGGGAAGTGCTCCCAGCTCTGGCTGAGCTGAAGCGTTGGTGTTTTATAGCTCTGGGATCAGGGAGGACTGGGGCTCTGCCTTGCTGACAGGGCCTTGCAATCCTGGAGGGAGGAGGAATAGGCCTTCTGACTGGAAGCCTTTCCTCCCTCCAGATGATGGTACATCCACTGAAAAAGGTGGAGGTAAGTATTCCTCCTGCATCACAGGGAGAGTGGATTGATCTAGCTTTTATTTTTCCATGTATGGCAATTCTTTTCAGGTGTAATAATTTTAAGATCCTCAAGGTATTGGCTTCTAGACTGCAGTCTGCTGTTAACAGTAGCTGCAGTATCTCTTATCCAAGGAGCAAGAATTGTGTATGCAGTGCAAGTTCTCTTTATAAATGAAAGAGTTCTGCCAATTTGAGTTTATCCTTGGGATTTAATAGATGTCCCCAAAACAAAGTAGATTTCTTGGGCCTTGCGCATAATCGTGCCGTTGTTAATAACAGTAGTCTTAGGCTCTCTGAAGACTTTCTTGTAACCCTACAGAGCAAAACTGATACTGCAAGTCCTTTGTATGGACTACTTTCGTTCAGTGTGCTCCAGGGCTGCAGCCAACAGGTTTCAAGATTGCACCCTGCTGACGCTTTTCCAATTTCATGTGGTACAAATACAGACTTCCAGATGTAATAATATAGGAGGAGGTATAAAAAACCCTGTCAGATTCCTGAAATCTCCAAACTAAAGGAATTAAATATTTCAGAATGAGGACTAAGAATGTTTTTCTTGATTAAACTGTATCTGTTGCTCTTCTGGTGTGTAAATCATATTCCTCCTTTTCACTATGCTTAGTGTCAGGGTGTTTGTATGCTACTGATGTTTACTTTTGTCCCATTTCCCATCAAGGAAGAGCAGCTACAATCGGAAATCTTGAAATATCCTCCCTGTCATCTTTAGCTAGTAGCACACTTTGCAGCATAGGGAATTTCTTGGTTATGAGCTTAAAATCAATTATTTGAGTGAGTAGTATTAACCTGAGGATTATATTCAAGGTAAAAGTGTGTGTAAAATAGTGTTTTTAGTGATAAAGTAGTTGGTACATGGCTTCAAGTAATTTCACTTAAAAATGATACATGAGTGTGTTTGTGGATTCTGTGGACTGTTTTGTGTTGATGTGTTTGGAGATCTATATTATCGGAAGAGTTGTACTGTGTGGTTTGTGTAGAATTAAATTATATCCACTTTTATGGTGGAAACTACCAGCAATGAGAGTGACCCCTTTCCTCCAGCTGATATTAAAAATGTTCTTTGATATGATGGGGATTACGCAAATACTGTGATTTTTATAAAAGCTTGAAAGTAGGTGAGATTCTGCTGCTGTGGCTGAGAAAATATATTATTTAACATAAGAAACTATGCCTGGTACTATTAAGAGTATTGGTTGCCTTGAGTTCATTTGAATTCTTTATCATGACAGTTTGTGCTACTAATGAGGTGCTATTGGGAGTGAAAGCCATCTTGAAGACTTGCTTCATCAGCCATTTTGCATGGTAATGAATCCCCTTAAAGCTTGAGGCCATAGGATTTGCCTTTTGCTCTCTTTCATTGATTGAGACCCCTCACTCGGGCAGAAGCTGCAATTACAGAGCTTTGCTTGAAGGGACTCTACTATACTGTACACTTATCTTGCGGGTGTGGAGTTGGAATAAAATCACTTTGGGGAGGAAAATGCATATGCTTTTTCATTCTAAAGTTGCTCAGAAGAGGATTTTTCAACCACTTTAAAGCAAATGCAGGAGAAAATACTTTAGTAATATGAATTATATATATATCGTGCAGTATCATCCATGCTATGCCATCTTTTCTCCCAAATCCATGCTTCTCCTTGCTTGTACTCGCATCTGGCACGTCCAGCACGTGTGGGTTCGTATCCAAAAAAAGCTGGGTTCATTTCCCTTCTGAGTAATGCCTTCCATTCTCAGCTCTTTCCCTGAGGAGGATTGCACAATATGATGTGGCAGAATGTGGTCCTAAAGGAAAAGCCTTTTCCCTATGGCCCAGTCGATATACCATGCAAAGAACAGCTCAACATTTAATAATTTGTCAAGCTTGTCTGATAGGCTGTAACATTTAGCTCTTAAATCAAAATGGGTTTTGCGTTATTGTGGTGTGGGGTTTTTTTTCCCCCTCAACACTAATAAAACTCAAGGCAAGGGGTATGTGACAGCTCTGTATAGCACTAACACTAGCAAGAGCAGCTCTCATGAATGCGCAAGAAAATATCTTTGGCATTGGATTACAGCAGCACCGTCACAGTGATCTGTATTGCTCCTTATCTGTTTTAATATTCCCTCTGAACGCACCAGACACGATAACTGAAAAGCAAAATGAGCACAAAGCAGCATCTTGCCTGACAACAGCACTACAGTGTGCCCACAAGCACCAGCTTGAGCCTGCAAGCTGTTGTCTTTTCCCTCCTGAGACATTAACACGAACCACAGTGAGCATGAGGTTACTCAGCACCTGGTCAGAGGCAGAGCACCTTTCCCCATGTCCCACTCTAAGCCAGTGAATGAATGAGGCTGCTTGCATTTTTTTATTTTATTTTTTAGATAACACAGACAGGACACAGTTTTCAGTGCATTTCTGTTTGAGTGGGGCAACTACTTGTTGAGCTCACCTTGTGATATGATTTGCAGGCCGATTTACTTGGTTCTCTTTCTACATAAAAGATGTGAATGAACTACCTGATATAATTAAGGCCTGGCCTGGAGTATGCATATCCAGACTAAAGAGGCCTTCAGGGTTATTGCAGCTGAGCTGTAGCATTCAGACGGTGTTGTGCTGTGTCAGCACCTGAGATTTTATTTTCAGCTGATATCATTTGATTCAGCTACATTTATTTCACCAGGACTCTAACGATGTCTGCAAACCGATACCTGGCCTTAGATGTTAAACAAACAAAAATCTGTCTTCTGATCAAGATATGCTGCTGAAGTACCTATTTTTTTTTACCTCCCACTTACAGTTTCAAGGGTTTTTTTTCCTCACAAAACCTCATAATAAATTCTCTCTTTACCCTTCTCCCTTGCCATGCAGAGGAGAAGCTTTATTTATTTTTTATTTTTAAAGGCAGCTATCACATTCCTTAATAAATTCATTTCTATATAGGCAATGTTTTTAAAAGAATCACTGTTTTTCTCTAAACAGGAAGCAGATCAAGGAACATGCAAGTATCCTTCATAAAAATCATTCAACTGAAGTTAATGAATGTGTGTATGGGGAGGAGGGCGGGAATCAATCAGCCATGTATGATAAATGATACAGAAAGGCATCATGCCGGGAACTTGCAACAACTTTCAACTCGGATGAAAAAAGTCAAGCCATAATTTAGCCCCCAAATGTCATCAGATGTTGGTAGAGATGAAAGTTGAACCAAACGCTTCTATATAACCTGTGTTTGAGTGGACTAAGGTTTACAGACAAAAATATAGTTTTGAGATGGGTTGCAGGGAGGCTCTAAAGAAACTCCAAAACTTCAGCTTTTCTGTAGAGACCTTGTCAATGCAAAATCCCTATCTGTTGAGCTGGAAACCTGAAACTTCTGGTTGGTTGGTTTTCTCTAGCTAGAAAAATCTTCTAACATTCCTTAAATCATGGGAAAAATTAATGCAATTTTCCATGGAGTGGAGAGGGTTGTGATTAACTCTGAGACCTACTTGCCCCTAACCTAAAAGCATTTGTCTTTTGTTTTTGTTTTCCAAACAGTTGCTCTAAAATCAAATGCCAGATTTGGGTTGGTTTTTCTTTTGTTTGGGGTTTGTTTTGTGGTGGTAAAAATTATTGCTTTGCCGTGCGAATTGCTTTTGAATTCCTGCTGTTCATGTTTTGTTCACGTAGCCCTAGATTCGAATGTGTCCCTTGATAACAACAATAAGGGAAATTTTTATTCTTAGCTGCAAGTCCGTTCATTCAGAAGTGCTTTTTACTTGTGAGGGGCTTCCACTAAATGGAAGATAGCTCGCATTAATGTCTATGTGTTAATATTCAACCTTGCCTACCATTGAACTGCCAGAACCATCAGGGTGAAACATGAAGTCTGGTTGGAGCAGCTGAGCTCAGCTTCACAACCATTAGAAAACCAAAAAAATTTTAAAAAATCCCCAAAAGTTAGGGGGACCAAGACCATAGCTGTCTGCGTAGCCTCTTCCTCAAAAGTGCAGATGAAATTTCTGTCTGTGGTACAAGAACAATGTGGGGAGAAATGAAACCTTGTGAAGACATGGCTGGTTTTCTTCCTGATTGAGGAACAGCAGGACTAGAGTAATTTTTCCTAGTCCTGCTTGCCTCAGGGTGAAGGGGCAGAGAGGCTACTTGTTTCCATGGAGATGCATTTTTAGCAGGAGGACTTGGCCTGCATGTCTCTGAAACAGCAGAGAAGCTGATTTCCTTCACTGCTTTTGGAAGGACATAGCGGGTAAAGGGGTGGCTTTCATCCTAAAGCTTGAGGGGGCTTGGGGTGTTAAGGTCAGTAGCAGATTGGGATTTTTACGGTGTAACTCACAGAAGTCATAAACATGCCTTCACATTTGGAGCTGCAAAAAAAATCTAAGCGTGAATCTTCAGAACAATCGTGTGGCCTTATAAGACAAGGAAAACGCAGCAGATGGGAAAAGTCTTACTTGTAAGAGTGTAATGAAAGCGGCTTGTTGGCTTGGGATTTCTGGGAACATGTAGTCTTGAAATCAAGGGCCTTTGAGAAGAGAGGTAGACAGCAACGTAAAGGATGGGTAGGTTGTAGCAGCTTTCGTTAAAGGTATTGTTGATCTTAAGGTTCTCTTTAAAACTTCTGGTTCTTGCATCTTATGAAACTAACAGGGCAATCAGCTTGTTAAAATGCATTGAAACAAGCAAGATCATTTTCTTTGTTTTCAGTATGAAATACCTGTGGCTGTGATCTTTTTTCGGTAAATTTCTGGATGTGAGATGAGAGTATTGGTGAAACTTGAGAGTCTGCTCTCATGGAAATGAGTGAAAGTCTTTCTGTTGGCATTAGTAAGACTAAGATCAGGCTAATGAAGCTAATAACTTGGCCTTACGTTTGCAAAGTAAATAAATCCGAATCAAAGCCAAAATTTGGATGGATTTTTCAAGGGAATAGCATTCTGGATATCCACTGATCCTCCATGCTAAATTTGAAGTTCTTTCCCCAAAATAGGTGTAAGAGAAATAAGAGAAAAAAATTCAAGTTTATTTTGGGAGGGAAGCTGGGGCAGGGTTTGGGAGCAGCTTATAGTCACTGGGCTCTTTCATTGGCAACAGTTGCTTCCCCCTTGCTTAAATATTTTGAACTGATTGAGCTTGAGGCAGAAGCTCCATGTTGGGCATTGAAGCCCAAAAGGCTTAAATGAGGAGAATAGCAAACGCAGACAAATCTGATACAGCACTTTATCATGCCTGACAGCATTAATAACTGGCAGAGATATCTAGGCAGGGTTCTGCCTAAATATAGCAGCTCTTAAGTGCACTTTATTCAGGTTTTCCATGTCAGGATAAACCCAAACAAAAACAGCCCCCAAAGAAATCAGTTCAATTTCCAAATACTTATTTTCCATCTTGTACTAATTTATGTGGCCGCATTTGTGCTGCCTTAAAAGTTCAATTTCAACCATCTTTCAGCTCCCAAGTAACTCTCAAAATCCTTAGGTAGCATCTTTTTAAAGGAATCGTAGAAAGAATGAGTACTTTACAGTGCTTCAGACTCCACCTGCAATGTCAGACTCCATCCAGTGTCATCTTTTCTCATGTAATAAGGAAGGCATGCTTTTGAGGACTGCGCTTCCAAATCTTGCATTTTTTTAAAAAGTAATTGCCAACAGAGAACTATATCAGAGACCCATTCTTCATCTTTAATTACTTAGGAGAGAGACTACCATCAGCAGAAGCCTAAGCAGAGACCTAGCAATCACATAGCAATTGCTAGGTCCAGTATCTACCATGATTTGTTCACAGTAAACAAGGCTTGAACACTATCAATTACAGGTGTATCTGCAGGGTGTTCAGGACAGCTTTTAACAGGATGTGACCCCTTCTGCCTAGGCAATGAAGCTGTTTCAGTTGGCAGTAAAAAGAAAGCCACTCTTGGAATAAGGTAAAATTTCACTTTTTCAGATGCAACAAGACTTTATTCTTGGGAGGTCCCTTGCCTTCTCCTTAAGTACTTCTTGCTAAATTTCTTATCTTCTTTGCAAACTATCCTATCCTGAGTCCCTGATCCCAATGAGGTCACAAATTTACAGCTGTGATTTATATAGGTATAGAGCTGCAGTCTGTTTAGGAGATGCTTACTTATAGCCTCTGTGGGGACTAGCAACCCCAGGAAATGGAGGGGTCTTTTAGACAAATCATGTCAGAGTTTTTTTATTTGGAAAACAGGTCAGAAATTTGTGATAAACCAGTATCTAAATATAAACTATTAGAAATCCCTAATCTGAAGGGGGGGGGTGCAGGTCTAAAAACCAGTATCTAGTTGCAGCAGGGTTAATAGTGTCAAGATGATATTTGCATTATCTTGCTAGTTATTTAATTCATCTAGATGTTAAATGTGTGATTTTTATGTTAATTGGGCATATTTCTGGCAAGGAAAAAAACCTGCATCTGACAGTGACATTTAGTGTCATTTGAATCTGGCTAATGTTGAAGTAATAATTTCCGTTCTTGTCCTAGGGCAGGATGAAAATAGAAGTATTCGGACTCTTTGCGGTTTGGTAGCAATTCACCCCTCTTCATTCATGTCCCACAACTGCAGGACAGAGACAGGCAGAACTTTCTCTGCTTTGGCTGGTAGCCCCATGCCACCGTCTTTTCGTTCTGTTCTAATGCTGAAAATACAAGGATACACTCTTTCTCATCATCTTCCCCCTGCTCTCCATTTTGCACTCTCTTGTCAGCTAGAAGGGAAGGATTAAAAAGCCACAAAAACCACCGCCCCCCCAAAAAAACCAAACAAAAACCAAACTGTGTAATTTCCCAAAACCCATATCTTAATGATTGTGTTTTGTCTGGCTTACTAGGCTTGGCTTTTACATCACATTATTTTAAAGCAATTCCTCAGCGTTCGCTAGAATATTAAACTTGGTGGAGATCTCAGAAAAGAGAGCTCCCTCATTTTAGTAATTAAATGGCAACAGACAAAACAAAAACATTGCTGCCACTTTCATAAGAAGAAAATAGCACAAGGTGGCTAGCATGTAGGTTTGTTTGCAGGACATGAGCTGCAAAGAAAGATTAGTTGATCTGAAAGCCCGAGACGCAAATGATGGATGATTTTCATCTCTGATGCTTTGGTTCAGCAAGGCGCTTACACACGTGACTAACCTTAAATACCTTGGACAAAATCATTACTCCACAGAAGTCAATATAATTGAGCTCTGGTTCCTTCAGCACAGGCAGTATATCATCCATTGCATGCACTAGTGTTCCTTGCCAAACAGCAGCCTAAATGTATCACATTGGAAGAAGTGTACTTTGTGTTGTAAATTGGTGTGTACATGGAGAGATTTATCTACACTCTGAACTATTGGGAGGGAAGAGAGTTTTTGTAGTCTATGATATCTTAGAAGGTTACGAATATTAATTCAGCAAACAATAGATAAGAGCCTTTGGTGCTGTAAATGAGCTTTGTTCCATTGATTTCAATAGTTCTGTGCTAGCTGCTGAAGGACAAGATAATCTTTCAAATCTTCCCCTGCACTTTGCTTCTTATTTTTTCCACAAGCTACTTAGAGCAACCAATGGGAACAGCAGAGCCTGAGTTACGCCTCTGACATAGACAGCGGCCCATGAGCTGCTGACATCACAGCCCCCAGTCCCAGCGCTGAGTAGGAGGGTGGTGGTGGTGTTGTCCAGGAACCAACCAAGTAGTGTACTGGGAGATCTGCAGTCCACTTCTTTCTGTATCAACCAGTGCTACTGACTCAGCCCTTGGTATCTTAGTCACAATACCAAGTTGGGTGCCTGTGTTTCCTGACTTGGAAAAGTTGTTTCTGGTGTCATAAGACTCATAAATGTGTTTGAAATCCAGAGGCATGAGGTGTGTCCTATGCATGCAGGATAATGCAAATACCAACATTCTTTCATTAATCAAAAGAAAGTACTCCAGAAAGAGGATATATGAAGTCTTGCCTCTCTCCCAGGTAGAAGTGCTTCCCAATGGCTTGACTTCCATGTGTTGGAGAATTACAGCCTAGAGCTATTGCTTCTTAACACCTCATTTGTCTTTCTGGTTATGGGCAATTGGATTGCTCTCTCTTAAAGCAGACAATAGCATTGTCTACTTTTATATAATGACTTAAAGGACACACTGAGAAAGTGGGAGACTTGAAGCTATCTCTTTTTTTTTTTTGCATCTCCAGAAGTGTGTCTTACAGGCACCATAATAAATCATCTCTTGCCACCATGCTGCAAGGAGTGCAAGAGTTGAGACGACAAATAAGAGAGCTGGACTAAGAATACAGGAATATAACTCTATATTCCAATGAAAAAGGTACATGCCAGAAGCAGGTCTGGATTCTGGACTCATCACTGGCCTAAGTGTACCTACAGAGAAACCTGTGTTCAAACTAGAATGATAGGAGTGGAGGTAAAGTTATGTGGATGCTAGCAACTCTGGAAAACCCACCCAAAAAGGACATTTGTGTTACATACACAATATGCATAGTTTGAGACAGCGATTTAGACAACTAAGAAGCTTCATTTTTGAGCTAGCATTTACTGATGAGTTATTGACTGTATCTATACCTCACCGAACAGAGCTCCAGCTAGAATAATTTGTTTGCTATTGACAAGTACTGAGGTTGAAGTAAATTAATTTAGTGAAGTTCATCGATTTTTCACCACTTATGAAGAAGAGAGGTAACATTATCTAGATACTGCAATCACAAGCCTTCTCTTGAAGGGTCATATTCTACTTTCTCTGAAGGTAATTCAAGAAAGATAGCTGTACATGTGTTTGCTGAATTTTCCCAAAGAGGAGCCAGTTCTGACACTGCACTTAAAGTAAGGGCGACTTTTTCTAAAGGCTTAAACCTTTTTGAAAATCATGGAAGTTAGAGAGATTACACAATCTTAACAGAATGAGCAGTCAGTCTGTGAATAAAGCACTAGGAGCAGGTATTTTACAGCTTCAAAGAGTGTTTGTGTTCTGTCTCTTGCCTAAAAATATGGTGTAATCAGAACTACAGGATGGAATTAATCTCAACATGTCTAAGAGAAACACTGCTCATAAATTATGACTTGTGAGCCTACAGTATCTTTCTAGTTAGAAAATGCCTCAGGGGTGTAGGAGGTTAGATAAGGTACCCGTGGGTAGACAGGAGTCCAGCATAGGAGGGAAATGGTTGGTGCTTCACTGAGTCCCTCTTCCTATGGGGTACTTAGCCTTAACTCTAAGGATGTCATGTTCCCATCACTATCTTTTGTTGACTGATGCTACCAGATTGATCCTCCTCCTGCAGTTCACTTTGATATGCCAGAATAACTGTCTTTTGTGTAAGGGCAGTCAAAGTCTCTGAGCAGAGTTCAGTAAATTGGTTTCCTGCTTTATTTATACCCCAGTACTGCATAGCTGTTGCTCTCAAAAAGCCAGCCTCTTTCTTTACTTCTACCCTGAATTCCCCTCTGGTCAGCCAATCATGCTATTGTAGTGGTAAAATAGATCCATTATTTAGCTGTAGATATGTCAATTATTGTTATTCTTGATTGGTCTGGTTCTTTACACTGTTACTCTTCTGAGTGGGATTAAAATTAGCCAGATATTGAATGGTTCCTATATCAATAAAGATGGAGAAGTATTTATGCACAGAATAAATGCAGCTTTGCCCAAATAATAAATCAGTGGGACAGTCATGTGAGCTAAGCATGTGCAAGTGGTTAATGCCAAGGACTTAGGGAGCCATTAGGACCGTAAGTGCTAACCCTAGGTGACTTTCTGATTGACATTGACTAATCATAAACAGTCAAGTTAAATAACTACATTACATCATTTTTTCAATCAGCTTGAATAAATTATGCAGAAATTATCTCATTTGTGTGGAACTTTCCTAAAGAACCATAAGGTAGATTGTATAGAGTATACAGGAAATGGTCTTGTTAATTACTTCATTTTATATTTGAGAAATTATCAAAAAATTATGTTGCATGTGGAGTTACTAGAAAGGCCAGTCTCTATTCTGCATTGGCCCCATTTGTATACAAGTGTTTAGTACTTTATTTGTGTTACTTTGTAAACACTCCTATAGTGCCATATGGTTTCATATTTTTATAACTACCTATGCCATAGATTTTTTGATACACTCTGTAGTCCTCATCTGTCAATAAAATGGCTAATCTAGGCAGCATGGTCATACTTTAATCAATTACACCAAAAAACCCCCCCTTTTGCGATAAGGATGATGTAACTGCAATTACCTCAATTAACCGTGGAAGAGGTATGATAACTACTCATTCACATAGCTAAAGAGTTTAACGTGTAGCTGAGAATTATCATAGTGTATGGTGTAATTGGAATGTAGTTAAGATGCATGGATTTCTAATAGGAAAAGTACTTCATATATCAAGTAGCAATAATAGATGAATAGGTCATATTAGCTTTCCAATTTCATTACTCGTACTGTATCAAACCCCAGTTTCCAACATTGTCACTGCTCAGTGCATAATGCACAGCTTCTCTGTGTGCTCACCTGTTTAAACACAGAACTCCTGTAGAACAAACAAATGGACAGGGACACAGGGTGTGTTAATAGTCTTGGTGATATTTATACATTTGAAGTGATTTGGATGCTTCTGATAAAATTCTTATGTAAGAGTTTAGGAGTAGAAATCCCAGCTGCTTTTTTGAAAGTATCTACCAAAGAATATGTACATTGTAAATGTAATTGCTTTGCAGCTGCTTTCATCTTATGATAAAAACTTGATCATCTAGAGATGGGGGAAAAAAAAGCCAATCAACTCTCAGATTTCTTCAAGAATGTCGTATTTGCATGTATAAAGGCACAACTTCTACCTGTAGCTTTTATGGGTGATACTAAGAAATGGTTTCCATCATAGGTGGGTTCAAAATGCTATATAAGTTTAACTTTTGCAGCTCGCAAACCCACTTTTTTTTCACAAGCAAAACCAATTTTCTGCAAGTGGGAAGGAAAAAGAATCCTGTCCTCCTCTGGTGCCAAGCGCTGAGGCTGGAAAGGAAATGAAAATGTTCTCCCTTTGCACAAGACGGTAAGCACTGGGTTATTGCCTGCTCTCATTGCTGGTGGGCAATCTCTTCTCTCAGCTGTCTTTGCAGGCTGCCAGTATTGCTGCTGCAGTAGGAAGGTATGGCCAAATTTATCTTGAAGGCAATTTGCTCAGGTTGAATTTGACTCTAAGTTGAACAGTGTTGAAAGTTCCAGCCTGAAAGCTTGCAGGGTTAGGTCATGTGAAAATTAAGGAGGAGTTGCAAAGTTTGGGGCACAGGGAGGGTGACTGTGCAAGGGAGCACACAAATAATTTCCAGCTTTCACTGAACTGTAACTATCTAGGAAGATATCCCTTACTATTTGCAGTAACGTAGAAGCACCCTTCAGCCACTCTTTCTTCAGGGTTTTGGAGGCATTTTATAAACAAGTGATATCTGCTTGGATGCCAGCGGTTTTCTTTGCAGCGATACAGAAACAATCCATTTACGCCAAGTTGAATTTGAATGTGTTGAATTCAGAGTACAAGGGCTACAAATAATTAAGCACACTAGAACAAGGACTGATACAGACATGCAATCAGATCCAAATGCTCTCTGCTCAATGGGCAACGAGATCAGATCGATAATATTGTGTTGCAGAAAAAAAAAGGAGTTTGAATTATAAAGCAACTTGCCAGATTAATTTTTCTTCCTTGCTTTTTGTCTCGCTCTATAAAGAATAGGAACAGCATAGAGCTCCCATACCACAAACACCAATGTGCAGAGACAGGCTGAGAGGTGTACTGGATGGAAACATATATGCAGAAGGGGAGTTATCTAAGTGTGGATGTCTCAGACTGGCATCTAAATTGCGTCTGCCAGAAGCCGTGTTTTAGAGAGAGAGAATGCATATGGCGTCAGGAATAAGCTGTTTACCATTTTATTTAGACAATGAGATGAACTGCTCTGTTTTCACATTTGTCTTTGAAGATACAAAAGTAGTAATCTTGGTCTGCTCCAGAGATTTTTCTGAAGCTTGTTCATACTGTTAGTTTTCTGGACAACACCACCACATTCCTTCCATATCTGAGACACATAAATCTTCAAGAGCTATTAGTGGACCAGTCTACTAATTCAGTAGTTGCTGAAGGAAAGATGGAATGCAAATATTATAGCACCCTGCTACTCTAACTGGACATGAGCAAAGACATTCTTTTCCCTTGAAATCCTCATTAATTTCTTGATTTGTTTGGGTACAACAGTGTCTTTTAGTCTCCAAACATCAGAAGCACTGACCTTTATACACAAAATAGGCACTTCAGTAATTTTTCATGGTATGTTCTCATTTGTTGTTCAAAGTCCTTTAAAATTATCTTACTATTTGAAAACTTGAGAACTGCCGTCAATGCAAGAAATTGCTAAGAAAATGTTTGACAACATAGTCCTCCTATTTAGAGATGGGATTTAAGAGGTGAGAGGTCAGCTCAAGAATTCCTTGATAGACTTTTGTTGTTGCTTAAAAGAAAGGAGGGGGAGGGAATAGCTAGCATATACTTTTGATTCCTTTCAATTAAAATACTACAGTATATTTATTTTCAAAGGTGCATTGTGAGCTTTCTGTTCTGGGGACTATTGGAGGAATTTTTTGCAGCTTGTTCATGCAGGTCCTGGACTGTAAAACTGTAACAAATTCTCAGTGCAGCTCAGGGCAGGTGTAGTACTGAGTCTCCTTTTTATTACTGGTTGAATTTTAGTTTGGTGTCATCTTGTTTAGTTGTCTGGTTACAAAATGAACCCAATTTTAAAAAGGGTTTGATTTTGTAGGCTAATCAACCAAATAGAGATCACATATTTTTCTTTAGAATAACTTTAGCATTGTAAAATATTGTAATTTAAGTTTTATCTGCTGTTATGCTCGGAATAGAAACAAAAGCCATCTGGTTTTTAGCTCTTTAGTAGATATCCATCATCTCACTGGCAATTTTGTTCAATATGCTCCCAGCTGATGTGTTTCATCTCACTAAATTCTCTGGAAAAGCACAAAATCAGTATGTTTTCTTGTCTCAGAAATAGCAATGAGAAGAACAACATAATAAAGCAAAATAAATAAATCTAAGGCAATTAAACAAGATGGAAAAACAAAGAAAAAAAAAAACAACAAACCCAAAGGATCTAGTCAAATTAATACGGCAAATTGAAAAAGCATAACTGCAATTCAGAGCTACATACGGCCTACAGTAAGATATTTGAAAACTAAGAGTCATTAGGTAGCAGGATTTGGATTTTTTTTTACTGAAAACCCTGGAAAATAACAATGAAGATCTCTTCCTGTACCTGTCTCCTTGGAACTACTGACGGCACTTTCTGCTCTGCCTATTTTGCTGTCAGGTCATAACTATTCAAAGTGTCAGTGTTTTGCCAGGTTTGTAATAACACTTCATTATCAGAAAGCATTTCTTTCCCTTTTATTTCAGCTGTTCAGTTATCGCTGTTTTCAATGACCATTTTTGAAGGTGGCAGCATCAGTGTTCACTTAAATGTAGTTTAATGCATTTGAAAATAAGTGATAATCAGCTTCGAAGTGTGCTATTATAATCGTCCCCCACGTCTCTCTCCCCTCCTCTTCTTGTGGGTCCCCAAGGTGGATTTCTTGTAAGCTTACCTGGAAATTCAGTATATGCGCTTCTCAAATGAATACTGTCGGGTTCCACCTGTTAACAGTCTTGGGTGGAGGGGATGGATGGGGATGAAAACTTGATTTCCATGACACTCGCGACTTGGTTTCAGTGCCACATTGTCCACAAAGCCTTGGGCTGCTTGTCCGTCCTCCCTGCTGATGTTTAACTGCCTTGAAGCCCTTTCTCTGTATCACAAGGGTAAAGTCACGTACTCCTCCAGCCTCAGTGGGAAAGTCTCTGCAGGGCTGTGCCCACGCTGAGGTTCACCTGCCAACTTTAAATCTGTGTCTGCAAAATAAAATAGCTCTGCAGTTAATGGATTGGAGTAGGAGTCAATCTTCCTGTCCAGTGAGAGGGTTTGGTTTGTTGTTTGGGTTTGTTTTTTTTTTTCCTGTGTCTACATACTTTCATCTGTTCCGAATTCCAACAAAAAGCTGCGTCTCCAATACTGCCATAAATTGAAGAGAAAAATGAAAACCGCAGACAGGATCAGCCATTTATTACTTGTGTTTTGTATCTTTAACATCACTTTTAATGGGGTTTTTATAAACAAAACTAAATTCAGATGTCAGAATAAAGCATTCTAATTTCAGAGCTCTTTTTAAAACAAGGCTGGAATTTTCCTCATTCATTTTTTCCTGGAAAAGGCTTCCATTTCAGTAAACTAGTCTTTCTTGACAAAAACAACAAAAATAAAACCCCAAACCTGAAAAAATTTCTGGCCACTTCTGATGGTGTATTTGTCACACACATGTGAAAAAAGGACTATGGGCACAAATGAACGTGCTGCTATAACTGACAGATTGCATTCAGTAGAAATCGATACGTGTTTACATGCTTTGTGTGTCTTCAAACAGTCTGTTTCTGAACTTTAATATGTACAAAAGAGTAAATATCAGGATCTGACCATGTGGTTGCTTGTGAGGACTGTGTCCAGGACCAGGAAAGCGATGCATGTTGCTCAGAGCCAGCTGCTCACAAAGTTTTTAGATCTCCCTTTTTGGCATCTCCCTTCTTTCCTGGAGAGGGATTAAAATTCCCCTTTTTCTTCCTCTGTTGTGAAAGAATAAGTTGCTGCTGTCCCTCATTGTACAAACCTGCGTCACAGGTCAGACTGATCCTGCCAAGCAAGAGGCACAGCCTGGGCACCTCTCCATCCCAATTCTCCCTGCGGTACAGGGCAGAAGAGTTTATCCATGGTCAGACTTAAAACACAAATCTCTCATTTTTCTCTTCTCCTACCCCCCACTGACTATAGCATGAGTCAAACTGATTATAGTAGCTGTCTAAAACTGAGTGAACCAGTGTCTCTGGGCCCAATTCTCTTTCACACTGCATAAAATCTTGCTAGTTTCTTGTTGGTTTTTGGGGGGGGATTGGTTTGTTTGTTTTAAAAAGTGACCTGGAAATAAAATGGTACCAGGTTAGTGTGGCATAGATGTGAATCCAATCTGCATGGTTGGAAGTGACCACATAAGGTAGCAGGCAGTGGTCTTAAAATGTTATGATACTTGTATGAATTGTTACACCTTATGTGATATTTTAATAGAGCAATAATTTAAAGCTAATGTATTTTAATGAATGCCTTGTAGCAATAGTCAGTTGCAAAACGGTTTCTGTTAAACTTTCCTGTTTCAGACACTCAAAACTTTCACTGTCAGCATAGTTTTTCTGGTTTCTGTTTACTGACAGACAGTAAAATTAACATTCTAAATGGCTGATACGAGGCTTGAAACGTCCATTGAATAGAACACTAGAGACACATCCTTTATGGAAGAAGCTGTTCTTGTAGGTTGACCTTTCTACTTTTTTTGCTTAAATTTCCATGCAGCGATTTCACTCTCTAATTGCTGCCAGCAAAAGTTACTTCTTTTGTCTAACAGCCCTTTCTCCAAGTTCTATGCCCTTCTCTACCACAAAAAAAAACCCTCTTCCCTTTATTTCATTACCTATATTTTATGCAGACTTAGTGTCTAATCTTTGTTTTCTTTACTCCTTAATTTGGAAAGGCAACACAGCCAGGCATGAACAGTCCAGGAGGTTTCTGCAGAGCATTGATGATAACTTTTTGACACAGGCGATGGAGGAACCAATGAGGAGAGCTGCACTGCTGGACCTTGTGCTGACAAAGAGAGAAGGACTCGTTGGGGATGTGAAGGTTGGGGGTAGCCTTGGGTGCAGTGACCATGAGATGGTGGAGTTCAGGATCCTGCATGGAAGAAGCAGGGCAAAAAGTAGAAATACAGCCCTGCACTTCAGGAGAGCTGACTTTGGCCTCTTCAAAGACCTATTTGGAGGAATCCCATGGATTAAAGCACTAGAAGGAACGGGGATGTAAGAGATGGTTAATATTAAAGCACCTCTAAGCTCAAGATCGGTGCATCCCTGTGAGTAAGAAATCAAGCAAAGGAGGCAGGAGACCTGCGTGGATGAGCAAGGAGCTTCTGGAAAAACTCAAATGGAAGAAGGAAGTTTACAGAATGTGGAAAAAAGGACTGGCCATTTGGGAGGAATATAGGAATGTTGTCAGAGTATGCAGAGATGCAACGAGGAAGGCTAAGGCCCAATTGGAATTAAACCTGGCAAGGGGTGTCAAGGACAATAAGAAGGGCTTCTTCAAGTACATCAGTAGCAAAAGGAAGACTAGGGGAAAATGTGGGCCCACTACTGAATGAGGTAGGTGCCCTGGTGACGGACGATGCAGAGAAGGTGGAGTAACTGAATGCCACCTTTGCTTCAGTCTTTACTGCTAAGGCTGGCCCTCAGGAATCCCAGACCCTGGAGGTAAGAGAGAGAGTCAGGAGAAAGGAAGACTTTCCCTTGTCCAAGGAGGGTCAGGTTAGAGATCATTTAGGCAAACATGACACCCACTAATCCATGGGCCCTGATGGGATGCACCCACCAGTGCTGAGGGAGCTGGCAGATGGTATTGCGAAGCCGCTCTCTATCATCTTTGAAAGGTCATGGAGAACAAGAGACATGCCTAAGGACTGGAGGAAAGCCAATGTCACACCAGTCTTCAAAAAGGGGAAGAAGGACGGTGCGGGAAACTGCAGTCCAGTCAGCCTCACCTCCGTCCCTGGAAAGGTGATGGAACAGCTCATTCTGGATGTCATCTCTAAGCATGTGGAGGAAAAGAAGGTTATTGGGAGTGGTCAACATGGATTCACCAAGGGGAAATCATGCTTGACCAACCTGATAGCCTTCTATGATGGCATGACTGGCTGGGTAGATGAGGGGAGAGCAGTGGATATTGTCTACCTCGACTTCAGCAAGGCTTTTGACACCATCTCCCATAACATCCTCATAGGTAAGCTTAGGAAGCATGGGTGAGATGAGGGGACAGTGACGTGGATTGAGAACTGGCTGAATGGCAGAACTCAGAGGGTTGTGATCAGTGGCACAGAGTCTAGTTGGAGGCCTGTAATTAGCGGTGTTCCCCAGGGGTCAGCATTGGGTCCCGTCTTGTTCAATATATTCACCAACAACCTGGATGAGGGGACAGAGTGTACCCTCAGCAAGTTTGCTGATGACACAAAACTGGGAGAAGTGGCTGACACACCAGAAGGCTGGGCTGCCGTTCAGCAAGACCTGGACAGGCTAGGGAGATGGGCAGAGAGGAACCTAATGAAGTTCAACAAGGGCAAGTGTAAGGTCCTGCACCTAGGGAGGAATAACCCCATGTACCAGTACGGGTTAAGGGTTGACCTGCTGGAAAGCGGCTCTGCAGAGAGAGACCTGGGAGCCCTGCTGGACAACAAGTTGACGATGAGCCAGCAATGTGCCCTTGTGGCCAAGAAGGCTAGTAGTCTCCTGGGGCGCATTAAAAAGAGCATGGCCAGCGGGTCAAGGGGGGTTATCCTCCCTGCGTACTCTGCCGTGGTGAAGCCACATATGGAGTACTGTGTCCAGGTCTGGGCTTCCCAGTTCAAGAAGGACAAGGAACTACTGGAGACAGTCCAGCGGAGGGCTACGAAGATGATCAAGGGACTGGACCATCTCTCTTATGAGGAAAGGCTGAGAGACTTGGGTCTGTTTAGCCTGGAAAAGAGAAGACTGAGAAGGGGATCTCATCAATGCTTATAAATATCCAAAGGGTGGGTGTCAAGAGGATGGGGCCAAACTCTTTTCAGTGGTGCCCAGTGACAGGGCAAGGGGCACAAACTGGAACCCAGGAAATTCTGTCTCAACATGAGGAAAAACTTCTCTGAGGGTGACAGAGCACTGGAACAGACTTCCCAGAGAGGCTGTGGAGTCTCCTTCCCTGGAGATATTGAAAACCTGCCTGGATGTGTTCCTGTCCAACCTGCTCCAGGTGAACCTGCTTTGGCAAGAGGCTTGGACTAGATGATCTCTGAAGGTCCCTTCCAACCCCTGCCATTCTGTGATTCTGTGGTCTAATTACTTAACTTACTTGGGAATCTCCAACATACATAAAGGTGATCAAAACTGCAGTGCTCAGTCTAATGCACAGAGAAAACAGTATGTGGGATGGAGGTATCTTGAGAGTCCATATAGCGAGATACAAAGGCTGAATAGCGATAACAATGATGTGTGCATATACTGCAGGCCTCCTCAAGCACTTCTGGCAAAAGCATTCTCCAGCATTCTCTTCATAGTCACTGCATGCCTTTCTCATTGCTCTGGAATTCCCCTGAGCTGAAATGCTGCATGTTTTCCTGCTACACTGTGCACTGGGAAACTCATCAGTTGGGCAGACTACCAAACTGGCAAAAATTTGGAGGGGGTTATCTTTCTTTGTGTTCTCTTCACCATTAAATATGACATCACCTGACTCTCAAAATCAGCAAATGCTTGAATATTAGGTCTGTTGCTTTGCCGATGACCATGCAGTGAGTTAGGGGAGAGTCTGAGTAAAATCTGAAAAGCTGTCTTCCATAGTGCAGTAGAATTGCTTTTATGGCCCTTCCTCACCATGTTTCCAGCATCTGTGTAAGATAAAAACGTAACCTACCTCAGGGCAGTTACCTGTATTTTGGTCAGTATTTTAGCAGTAGGTCTGCCAAGCAACTTGTTGCTCTTTAGGCACTAATTCTTATCTATAGTCTCAGCTCTAGTTAATGCACACCTTTATTTTCTTGTCTGAGAATGATTATCCACTTTCCAATCATTTTTTTCTATGCTTTTATAGTTTGAGATCATATCTATGTTTCATCAATATACAATTTGATTTATTCTCCAGTTCATTATTAAAGATATTAAATTATCAGTCAACATGACAAGAAACATTGCTGTATCTGTTCTTCCCACTTAAAGTCTATACCCTTCTTTTCCTTTTTAATTAAAAATTTCCAAGCATTACTCTACAACAAATACTTTGATCAGGTATTGTCTTGCTAGATTCCTTACATTAAAATTTCATGGTTATAAGCAGCTGCTTAAATTTTAGTCAAATTAGGAGCATCTTTCTCCTTCTCTCTCTTTTCCCCTCTGCCTCATCAAGCAATTTTTTTTCCTCATTTATATTTTTTTCCAAATAAAGCAATTTGGGTTGTTGCCACAGTTGCTTTGCTTTGAACTTATATTACTCAGGATTGAGCATTGCAAAACACTTCCACAAATATCTCTTGCTATTGATTTATTTTTATAAAAATGTTCAGCTTCTGCCAAACACAAGAGGGACTATAACTGGAACACAGGTTCACAGAAGTGTTAGAGGTAGAAGTATCCATGGAAACAAACTTTACTGCAGATGTTCGGATATTCTTCAGTCATCCCAACCAGAGGTAGAAAACAGTATCGGCTAACCTGTCTTTGAAGACTCGCAGCTAGATAGCACAGCTTTAGCTCTGTTTAATGCCAATCTCTAAGCAGACTATTGGCAGATCCAACAGGTTCCCTTTACCGGACAAATACTGTGAATAATTGTGGTAAAATAATAGATCCAATACCCTGATATTGTCTTTGTAGAAAGAAAAGGCTAAACTTTTCCTAAAGATTTTATTGTCTCAAGTTGCATCATGAAGTCTATTTCCTCCCATTTTGCTCTTTTTTTGAAAGCAGCTGTGTTAAATCCCTTCATTAACCTTCCCCTTCTCTTGAATCTGAGCTAATCCATAGCAATGACTGCAGCCAAACCCTGCTTGCCTGAGTCAGTCAAGCAGTTCCACTTACTTCACAGCAATGCACAGTTAGGAATATCATAGATGGGATTAGATGGATGAATACATGAGAAGGAAGTAGGATTCAACTGCTCAACACGCTTCTCATAATCTAGTCCTCAAATAATTCTCCCTGAATTTCTAAAGGAGGTATCGAAAAGTTCTTGTGGGTTTTTTTGTTGGTTTCGTTTTGGGTTGGTTTTTTTTTTTACTTTTTTTTTGTCTCTAGTTTTCTTCAGGCACTTTGCATCTCAGCCAATTTGTAAAGGTCTAACTGCTTACCAGGTGCATCTCAAGGCACTCTCCTGCAGGAAGCTTGCCAGCATACAGACAATTTCAAGCTTGAGTTTGCAAATCCAGGTCTGCTGTCTGTCTTGAATCTGGTCCTGAGTACAGGGTCTCGCTGGTTTTATGCCTTCATTTTTAGGCAATTTATGATTCCTAGGAGAATACAATTTTTTTTTAATTTGGTCAAAAACTAGACTCTTAATCTAATTTTTGGTTATTTTCTCTGCTCTTCAAGATAAACCTAACCTGGAGCTCAGGTAGAGACTTCTCAAGTTGAAAGAAGTTGGCAAAGGGAAATGTGAGCTGATAGCAGAATTGTTGGCCTGGTGTCCACCTCTTCATCCTGTTCTCTGGTTCATTCCTCTGTTTTTGTAGCCAAAATAACTGACTTTTTATGAAGTAAACTGTTATTTTAATAAGCATTAACCAGGCAACATGTAACTATAGATACAGGAACAGAAAATATTATATTTTGTATTGAGGAATGTCAGTGTAACTCATGGATCTNCACAAGTCTATATGACTGCATTTGTTATACAGTACTTGTCATAAGATGAGCAAAGGATTCACCAGTGAGACTCCCACAGTGTCACCAGTGATTGCTTTCAGACTTCTTTAATTGCATATGGGTTGAATCCCAAGAGCCACATTAGACTCCGTTGCTTTCCAGCCATGCGTTCTTCCATAATATAACAAGAGGCGTTCTTGCCAGTTATAGTTCTCTATAAATGGGACAGTGAAAATCAATGGGACTTGCCTGACAACAGGTCAAAGATCTTTTTAACTTTGTTCTTTCTGATTAATCTATTGGCTTGATAATGCTGTAAATCAATTCTTTAGAGGGGGATTCTTTATTGTGTCTTAATTTATGACAATTAGATCATATAGTTTGAAGTAGCTACTAAGAAATGAACCTTTATTTGTTGTTTACAGAGTAAATCATGGTGTCATATTACAGAAACACTTTTGGCACCAGTCTGAGGAAACATAATTGGGTATTCACAATTTAATCTTTTGCTTGATGTTTAAAAACACAACTTTTTTTTTTTTTTTACAAAGAAAAGGAAGAAAAAAGACCCTACACCCTGTTAGTACTAGTTCATATTAATTTTTTTTTCACTGAAAAAAGAAGTTCTTAAAAGGTAACTACAGACTCTTTATGCCAAAACTAAACAATTATTTTTCTATCAAAAAAGTCCGTCTTCCCATCAAAATTATTTCCATTTCACTTCGGAAGTAAAATTTGTTTGGAGATGATCAGTTACAACTCCTTAGTATTATTCTGAGACTACTGTAATCTTGTAATTGTCTTCAGTAATGGTGTCCCTGTAGGCCCTGATCATTCAACTGGTAAAACAAATGTGCTCATTTTGACGTTAGGCATGAAATACATTCCTGGGACTTCAGAGAGATTAAAAAAATGTCAACTGTGAGTAACCAGGGAGTACTGCACCTTCCTAACCACTTACAGTTGAAAACGAGTGGTGTTCCCTCCAGGCATGAACCAGACTGGTGTGAGTGTTATGAACAGCAGTGATGTGAGCTGTATGGATTTACATTAGAGAATATAGTGGATTGGCACTTGGTGGAACCAGTGCATTGGGGAGGGGGGAGTGATTGCAGAGCATTACAAATGCATGATAAATGTAATGAATAATTAGATGCATCCCTCAAGGCCTGATTTAGAGAGCTATAGAAAATCTTCCTAGATAATTCACAACACGGCTAGTTACGTTGGTTTTACCCATAATCTGGTGGGATTGTGAGCAAGCAATTCACATGTTAAAGGACTGAGAAATGTAGTCACTAGAGTCAATGTAATTATTATGGTAATTAATAATGGTAATTTCTTGTACTAATGGATCCCTCCCTTTCAATTAACTGAGCATGAGATGAGGGTCTTTTGGCAGAAAAGAAGGAAGAAAAAGTACTTCATGGTTTAGTTTGCTTATAACCAGCCCTAGAGCGGATAGGGAATTACAGCAGAAAGGAAGCCTGTGACAGGCCAGTGATTGCTATCCATCATTTTTAACTGGTATTGTTGTTACTGTCTTATTTATTATTTCTTTTTTAGTAGCAGTTCTACAATTTGTTGACATCATTAGCTAGGAATAACTATCTCTAGCCTGCATTTTGCTTGAGGTCTGCTATTGCTCTATAAGACAGAAGAAAGGCTTGTGTGCCCGAAAGCTGTATTTGCTAGTCTAATAGGGCCTCACCCTCTGCCTCCAAGCGTGTTCATAACAGGGGAAAATTGATTAAAGAGATTTGTTCATGGGAAAAATCCATTCTGCTTCTTTGGAAAGCAAGTACAAAGATGCATGTTTAATTTGCGTGAGCTAACACCTGAGGCCAAAGCAAAGGACAGCCAAATCGGATATCAGTCAATTTGACCTGAGAGGGTAGTGCCTGAAGTGACCTTGGGAACGGTAGTTTTAAGGGAAATAATGCTCAAAACTCTTAAAAAGATAGACAAGGGGATGTTGTAGGTGGTGAGCACAAAGAAGTACCTGCAAATGCCTAAAATTTACGCATTGCACTGTCTTCAGCCTCACTTACTAGTGTTTTCATGGCTTTTCTAGTGTCAGTAAAAAATTAATGTCATGTCCTGCAAGAAGTTTCTCATGGACACATGCTTAACACCAACTGCAAACACTATGTGTCTTGCACAACACCCACCTCAAGACCTGCTTCATGAGCAACTGCTGTGTGCAAACGCCTGTATAGCCTCACCACTTTCATGCTCTGTGGTGTGCTTTCGTAATCATTATCTTACCAACTTAGCTACTGCTTCAGGAGCACATCTACTCCTTGAGATAATTCAAGAACCATGAATTCATTTCATTGATCTTGACTTCTTAGTTTTATATTCATCCTATCAAAAAAGAGCCTCTTCTCAGTGAACCTGTGTGAACTGTGATGACACATATACAGAATGGGTTTTCTGAAGAGCTATACTGTGCAGCAGGTAGGATGATGCTGACTTCTGAATCGTTTATCAGAGTGTTAATCAACCATGCAATAGTTTCCTATTGCAAGCTCAGCCTTTGTCATCCTGAAATATTGAAACTGGGGAGATTTAAATGCTCTGCAAATATATGCCCAGTCATGAGGAAAAATGAAAAATGCCAACCTCTGATTAATGACATTGAAGGCATTTTGACAGCATAGAGCTGAGCGTCTGATGCTCTCGCCCTGAACTTCATGGGTTTCAGTTGTGCTTTCTGGGAATGAGGTGGGAGCTGTTCGCAGTGTGCTGCATTTGAGGGACTTGGTGGATCAGTACATTCAATTTCCCGCTGCTGCAGCTAGTATCACATTTAAATGGACAGCTTTTTTAAAAGCAATTAATGGGAGGAGGTTGTGTTTTGGGGGGGTTGGGTGGGTTGGGGTGTTTTGGTTTTGGTTTTGTTTTTT